>RJVU01080398.1:1996413-2044785 GCA_003731715.1 Anabarilius grahami | reverse complement strand
AATCCACTGGAATCACCTGACTGTAAGGCATTTATAAATGTTTATCCACTTCAAAACAAATAAATTACTCTTCTTAAAAATAGTGCTTTAGCATACCTGCATGTTTGTGCTTTTGAACACAGACCAGCTTACAACTTCATCAATAAATCATATACTGATCACTTACTAATGATCATTTACTAATACTCATTAACTAATCACTGATCATTAACTAATAAATTATAAATGACTTATAGCCAAATTAATAAAACATTCAAAAAATGTTAATATATCACTTATTAATCATATATGAATGTATATTCATGTTTTGTAAATGATTTGTTCATAATTAACAAATAATTCATAAATGACTTATAACTGAACGTTATTATAAAGTGTTACCGAGATAATGATACTAAAACAATTTTGTCATAAATACTTCAGTTATTATGTGATAAATAATATCTTAACTAAAAACTTATAAACCATCTACTAATGATCTGTTTGATTTATTTGAGATAACTTACAACACATTTGTAAATTGTTAGCATAACAAGTATTTATCATTTATGAACGTATATTGTAATGTTTTGTAAATGATTCGTTCATCATTAACTAATAACTTATAAGTGTTTCATAACTGAACTAATAAAACATTCATAAAATGTTAACATATCACTTATTAATCATATATGAACGTATAGCCATGTTTTGTAAATGATTTGTTAATCATTAACTAATAATTCATAAATGACTTATAACTGAACGTTATTATAAAGTGTTACCCATGGATAAACATTTATAAATGCCTTACAGTCAGGTGATTCCAGTGGGTTGTGTTCAATCCTTTCACTCATCAGCACAGACTTGTGTTCTGTGTGGGATCTAGTGATGAAGTCAACCTCTGAACCAGTTTTAACTTCCACTGAAGCTCACATCAGGTGCACAGAGTTAAACACAGTACACAACGTCAGTGCTTATGTCAAGCAGTTCAGTAAATATGTAAATATATTCACAGATTCAAGCTTCCCGGATTAATAACTCGTGAGCTAAACGTTGTTAAAACACAAATGCCAATCATAGTAACCTAGACAACAAGGTACAACAACCCAATTTTCCTCAAATGTGCTTTATAATAAATTGGTCTCTATGAGCAGGCGGCGGCTGAAGGGACCGTCTAAAAAGTGCAAAACCCAAAACCCTTTTGCTCATTTTATATTATGAAAAATACCTAATAACTTCACTGTAACACACTATGACACCAAATTTTGTTCATACATCACTGCTCTCCTGCTGGTTGTACTCGAACACTTTTTTGATAAAAAAAAATCATAACTTTTATGATTATTAATTATTAAATAAAATCAATAATTTCACTGTTATGAGTAAAAATATTAAATAAATTGTAATGCCATCAAACCCAGTAAGCAATTATCATGCAAAAGCTGTTGTAAGTATGTAAGCTGTGTACCAACATCATTTGTGTAGGCCTTTATGTGCTACTTGCCAAACTAAGTGTTGTAGTACCTAACCAGCAGGAGAGCAGTGATGTATGAACTAAATTTGGTGACAGTACAGTGTGTTACAATTAAGTTATTGAGTATTTTACATAATTTAAAATGAGCAAAAGGGTTTTGGGTTTTGCACTTTTCAGACGGTCCCTTCAGACATGTATCTCCGCCGCCTGCTCATAGAGACCAATTTATTATAAAGCACATTTGAGGAAAATTGGGTTGTTGTTGCACGTTGTCTAGGTTACTATGATTGGAAGTAGCTGCATATGTGTTTGAACAACGTTTAGCTCACGAGTTATTAATCCGGGAAGCTCGAATCAGTGAATATATTGCCAACTTTACTGAACTGCTTGACATAAGCACTGACTGCATTTCTATTTGAGTCCAACAAGTTCAAACTCGAGCTGCGCATTATTTGTGTGCATTATTAACGTATGTTACTAACTGAAACACTAGTACTGCCAGCCAGCGGGACATTAAAGAGGAAGTGTTTGTCCGATTATAGCAACGATTATAACTTTGCGAGGGAACGCAAATATCTTTGCGTGGGAACTCAAAAGTTTTGCAAATATGTTTGCGTGGGAATGCAAAAGTTTTGCGAGGGAACGCAAAGTTTCTCGGGGGAACGCAAAAGTTTTGCGAGGGAACGCAAAAGATTTGAAAAAAAAAATCCTCCCATTCCAAATTTTTTTTCCACCAGCACCTAAAATTTCCTCCCTTCCTATTTTTTTTTCCACCACCATGTCCCTTTAGGGGCTTCGTACAAAACAAACTATTAATTTTCCTATTATCACTGTGAAGCTGCTTTGAAATAATCTGTATTGTAAGAAGCGCTATATAAATGAAGATGACTTGACTTAACCCTTGAATCGATTCTGCTCTGCGCTTCAGTAATAGCTTATGCATTCTCTCCGTGCTGTCCAGTGCGGCGCGCAGCCTCCGGCACACAGATTTTGAGAGTTTGTCAGCTGAAAAAGTAGGCTAATAAGTGTGCCAAATAGTTTGGCAAGTTGTGAGAGCAGATGCCACTTAAATTATTATTTAATACGATAAATTAGTATTTCACACCACGCAAATGTATGTGTATACAGAAGAAAGCTCTGTCTAGGCTTTGCCCTGGTACGGGTTGTGTCGAGCCATTTATTAGTCTGGCTGTTTGAGAATGAGATTAAATGTAGTTAAAATAAACTCTGTAATAATCTGTACAAATGTATCGGATAGATATAAACTATATCTATATATTCTGTTGCGCAGAGCTGATTCTGGAGCTAAGAACTGATGGCGTGGCTTGATCTTTGGTTGACCAATCAGCGGAAAGGTGCGTTTTATTCCCGCCCATGTAGAGATTGAATATTCAAGCTGTTTATCCATTTTGGTTTTATAGTTTTTCCATTTGGCGGATTAGAACAAAGTGTGATTAAAACAAAAATAAAAATATGAAAAAAACGACTCGAGATTTTTTATTTATGCTCATGAGGAGGGTGTTATGATACAGAGGGGTCGAACACAGATGTAAACGGGTAAACAGTCTTTATTGAAACCAGTGAGCAGATAATGCAAGCAGGATGAGTAAGATGAGTGAAAGGTGAAGGCTGGTGATAGTTACTGTCCTCTTGGTGTTTGCAGATGAGAGAGTCGTGGAAACGGGATGGAGCTGGAGATCTTTGGAGACGATGGAGCACTCACACACAGACGAGGAACACACGGGGAGATCGGGAGTCACAGGAGACAGGTAGGTAGCAAGAGAGGAGTCCTTGAGGTAAGTATACATGTGAGTATAGCTTAACGAGACCGGACATGGAGTGCTGTGTCTGAGTGCTCTTTATAGTGGTGCTGATGAGTGAGTTAATGAGGTGCAGGTGGCGGTGATCAGTACTCCGGTGATTGAGTGCACTGGGATTGGTGCAAGGTGGAGCCTGACGTGTCTGTGACAGTACCCCCCCCTCCACGGCCCGTTCCTGAGGGCCGAGGACCCCGACGTCGTGGTGGTCGTCCTCTTCCACGCGGAGCAGGTCTGTCAGGGTGGTTACTGTGAAAGTCTTGGAGTAGATTGGGGTCAAGGATGTCGTTTCTTGGAACCCAGGAACGCTCCTCAGGGCCATAGCCTTCCCAGTCTACGAGGTATTCTAGTAGACCACCACGGCGTCGGGAGTCCAAGATCTCATGTACCTCGTATGCTGTGCCGTCCTCCAGGATGAGTGGAAGGGGGGGTTCGGCGGCTGCCACGTCAGGCCCTGTGGAAGAGGAGACAGAAGGGTGGTGAGGTTTCAGTAAGGAGACGTGGAAAGTGGGGTGAATGCGGTAACCTGGTGGGAGTTGGAGCTGATAGGTGACCGGGTTGATCTGCTTGATGATCTTGAATGGGCCAATGAACCTGGGACTCAGCTTCCTGCAGGGCAGACGCAGCCTGATGTCCCTGGTTGACAGCCAGACCTCCTGTCCGGGCTGGTAGACTGGGGTGTCGGAACGGTGAAGGTCGGCTGTCAGTCTGCGTCTGCGCAGGGCTCGTTGCAGCTGATGGTGTGCTGAGTCCCAGACCCTCTCGCTCTCTCGGAACCAGTAATCCACAGCTGGTACGTTGGAGGGTTCCAAGAGTTCTGGTGGTCATGACAGAAGGTACGGAGGAAGCAGCCGATCTCCTGAATTTTCCTTTCCGTCTGCCCGTTCGACTGTGGGTGGTAACCGGATGTTAGGCTGACGGCCACACCTAGGAGGGAGTGGAAGGCCTTCCAGACACGGGAAATGAATTGTGGTCCTCTGTCGGAAACAATATCTTCAGGAATTCCGAAGTACCGGAACACATGGTTGAACAACAGTTCGGCCGTTTCTATGGCAGTGGTTAGTCCTTTCAGAGGGATTAGTCGACATGACTTGGAGAAGCGGTCGATGATAACCAGAATGCAGGTGAATCCATCGGATGCTGGAAGGTCGGTGATGAAGTCCACCCCTAGGTCGGTCAGGAACGGGCAGAGGAAGGAGCTTACCGGCTGGTAGATGGCGTGAGCTCTTGGAAACGGCGCACTCCCTGCAGCCCTGCACGTACCTTCTGACATCTACTGCCATGTTTGGCCACCAGAAGCGTTGTTTTAGCAACGAGAGGGTTCCATTGACCCCCGGGTGACCAGTGCCAGGTGACGTGTGAGCGGAGTGGATGGTTGGAGTGCGTCGTGACCGGGTGATGAAGAGCAAGCCTGGTGGACAACCCGGCGGAGGATTCGTGGAGGCATTGGAGGAGGGAATGGTCTCTTCCGACCATGTGATGGGGCTCACTATGAGGGAACTTGGGATGATCGGCTCGGGTTCTTCTGTCTTTTCCTCAGGAGCATGGAGACGGGAGAGAGCATCCGCTTTCACATTCTTTGATCCCGGACGGAAGGAGATGGTGAAGTGAAAGCGAGAGAAAAACATGGACCAACGGGCTTGTCTGGGGTTAAGTCTCTTGGCAGCACGGAGATATTCGAGGTTCTTGTGATCTGTTAATACCAGGAAAGGATGTTTGGCTCCCTCCAACCAATGACTCCATTCTTCTAGGGCTAGCTTAACTGCTAGGAGCTCCCTGTCCCCGATGTTGTAGTTGACTTCCGCCGGGTTAAGCTTGCGGGAGAAGAAGGCACATGGATGGAGTTTGCTTGGAGTACCCTGCTGCTGGGACAACACCGCTCCCACTCCGGTGGTGGAGGCGTCCACCTCCACGATGAAGGGCAGCTCTGGATCGGGGTGGACGAGGAGGGGAGCGGTGGTGAAGGCTTCCTTGAGAAGGTTAAAAGCATTGGTGGCAGCTGGTGACCAGGACAGAGACTTGGGCTGATGGCGTAGGAGGCTAGTGAGAGGATGAGTGATGGAGCTGAAACTCCTGATGAAGCGGCGGTAAAAGTTAGCGAATCCCAGGAATCGTTGAAGTTCNNTGCACGTACCTTCTGACATCTACTGCCATGTTTGGCCACCAGAAGCGTTGTTTTAGCAACGAGAGGGTTCCATTGACCCCCGGGTGACCAGTGCCAGGTGACGTGTGAGCGGAGTGGATGGTTGGAGTGCGTCGTGACCGGGTGATGAAGAGCAAGCCTGGTGGACAACCCGGCGGAGGATTCGTGGAGGTATTGGAGGAGGGAATGGTCTCTTCCGACCATGCTCACTATGAGTGAACTGGGAATGATCGGCTCGGGTTCTTCTGTCTTTTCCTCAGGAGCATGGAGACGGGAGAGAGCATCCGCTTTCACATTTTTTGATCCCGGACGGAAGGAGATGGTGAAGTGAAAGCGAGAGAAAAACATGGACCAACGGGCTTGTCTGGGGTTAAGTCTCTTGGCAGCACGGAGATATTCGAGGTTCTTGTGATCTGTCAATACCAGGAAAGGATGTTTGGCTCCCTCCAACCAATGCCTCCATTCTTCTAGGGCTAGCTTAACTGCTAGGAGCTCCCTGTCCCCGATGTTGTAGTTGAAGGGGTCCTACCATCCGGCGAACATGCTTACGGCTTAGTGGTTTTCCAGTTATGGAGCTGATCTGGTAGACAGTCGGAGACGGAGCTGTCTTGAGGCGGAGTTGCCGACAGAGGGAGCCGGAGATGAAGTTGCCGGCTGACCCTGAGTCGAGGAGCGCCACAACTGTAAGTGAAGTGGCAGCAGCAGTAAGATTCACAACAGTGGTGAGTGGTTTCATTTTTGGAGTGGAAGGAAGAATGGCACTCACCATGGGACGAGGTGGTCGTGTGGGGCATGCGGAGATGACATGCCCCGGCGTACCGCAGTAGAGGCAGAGGTTCAGGGTCAGCCGACGATTTCGTTCAGTGGGAGTGAGACGAGAATTCTCCACCTCCATTGGTTCGTTAGCTGGTTCTGGGGAGCTGACGGGTTCGGACCGGCAGAGGAGTGAGGTGGAGAACGACTGGCCCTGGTGTACCTGGATACACGCGTGCATACGGGTGGCGCAGCGTATGGAGAGCTGGATGAACTTTTCTAGGCCGATGTTATCCTCGTATGCAGCGAGATGCAGCCGCACCCGAGGCTCCAGCCCTTGACGGTAAGTTGTGATCAGCGCTTGTTCATTCCATCCACTTACGGCAGCCAGCGTTCTGAATTGCAAAGCATAATCATAGATAGACATGGACCCTTGTTTTAAATTGTATAACTTCTCACCAGCAGACGAGTCAGAGATGGGTTTCCCGAAAACCTCCCGGAAATGGGAAGTGAAGGATGAGTATGATTGCGTGATCGCGCCATGTTGAGACCAGATAGAATCAGCCCATTTGAGTGCTTTGCCGTGGAGTTGAGAGATGAGGAACGCTATTTTGGCTGTATCGTTAGGGTACAGGTGCGGCTGCATCTCCAGGACCAGTTCACACTGCAGCAGGAATCCGCTGCAGTCCTCCGCCGATCCGGCATAGGGCGCTGGTGTGGCCATGGGACTGGCGTACACAGGTGGAGAAGAAGATGGAACTGTGTTGACGGAAGTGACTGCAGGTGCCGGTGATGGAGAGGCGCTTGTGGATGGCGTTGGTGGATTGATGGTGAGAGTGCGGCGTAGCGCATCCACAAGCGCCTGGAATGGATCCTGTTGGCTCATGCTGGTTTCGCGGTATTGGTCCGGTCTTCTGTTATGATACAGAGGGGTCGAACACAGATGTAAACGGGTAAACAGTCTTTATTGAAACCAGTGAGCAGATAATGCAAGCAGGATGAGTAAGATGAGTGAAAGGTGAAGGCTGGTGATAGTTACTGTCCTCTTGGTGTTTGCAGATGAGAGAGTCGTGGAAACGGGATGGAGCTGGAGATCTTTGGAGACGATGGAGCACTCACACACAGACGAGGAACACACGGGGAGATCGGGAGTCACAGGAGACAGGTAGGTAGCGAGAGAGGAGTCCTTGAGGTAAGTATACATGTGAGTATAGCTTAACGAGACCGGACATGGAGTGCTGTGTCTGAGTGCTCTTTATAGTGGTGCTGATGAGTGAGTTAATGAGGTGCAGGTGGCGGTGATCAGTACTCCGGTGATTGAGTGCGCTGGGATTGGTGCAAGGTGGAGCCTGACGTGTCTGTGACAGAGGGTCGAATATGTGATAAATGAATGCTTTCTTCGTTTTTCCGTTTAGAAGACAAAAAGGAGAAAACAAATTATCCGAAGGTACACGGACCATTAGGCTATTAGAAACTGCATATATACGCCAATAAAACAATAACATTGTGTTCATTACTCTATGGGCACTGCCATCGATACAGGCATCGAAAGGTATTTTACACTATATTTGCTTCTGCTTTTCGAGTGCAGAAGTGTGATAAAGCCACTGATCTAAGCTATAGGCTATAAATTCTCTATTATAGATCAGATAAAGGTAGCCTATATGTACACGTCATGTAGGCCTACAAAATATGTCGTTTTAATGACATAACATCTCATTATTACGAGAAAAGATGTTGTTTTAACGAGAAAAAGATGTCGTTTTAATTAAATAATATGTTGTTTTTACGAGAAAAGATGTCGTTTTAATGAGAAAAAGATGTCGTTTTAACGACATATGTCATTTTTACGAGAAAATATGTTGTTTGAACGACATAATATCTAGTTTTTACGAGAAAAGATGTCATTTTTACGACATAATTGAGTGGAAAAAATATTATGTATGAGGCAGCAATGCGCCACCATACATATTTAACAAGTTATAAAGTAAAATATCTAGCTTCCGCCAGACCGCCTTCCATATTGAACTTTCAAAAAAACGTCCCTCCATCTCATTTACTCAGATTTAAGTCATTGCTTATGTTGCGCAAGTGCCCACTACTGGCGGAACCCTTGAAATGTGTTTAAATGGAACACCCTAAGCCCTTGATCACTTGGAATCTGCTATGGAGCTGATTTATTATTTAGTTTTTTTTACACACCATTCTATAGGCCTGTATGTATGCTGGGGCTGTTAAAAAAGTAATTGTAAACAAATATTAAATATGAATATATTTATATTAAATATTAAAAAATAAACAAATGAAAATGACAATACAATAAACTTAATAGTTTAAGGTAGCTACAAGTATTAAATGTGGTTAAATGTCAAAATAATGCCAATATCATACACTCAAGTTGTGTGGGGTGGGGTTAAATTAAGCGTGATCTGCAGTGATGCCAAATTCATGGTTAATTGTGGTCTATGGATCTGTCTGAAGGGTACATGTTAAGTAGACTTGCTCCCTCAAAATCGAGGGATTGAGGGTCTGTCCAAATAAACTTCCCTTCTCCACTTGACAATGTTGAACACATTTCAAAATGGCGGTGGGCATTCCCCTGAGGGGAAGTGCTTAAGGAAGCTTGCGAGTGTATGTCTAAAAGTTAAACGCAGCCCTAGAAAACAATGGAAAAGCAGCACAGAAAATGCATTCTGTGAGAACAGAAAAACCGTAACCAAGATCTTCTCCACGTTGAGCTCTTCTATTTGTATGTTTATATTTATATATGGTTAGAATGAACAATGCAGCAGCATAGCAGAAAAAGATGAGTGGCTTCTACTGGATAGACTAACAAAAATATTGAAACGCATCGACTCTTACATAATCGCATCTCGTGCACCACTGCTGCCTGACACACACCTAAAAGTGTGGGGCAGTCGTGGCCTAATGGATAGAGAGTCGGACTTGTAACCCAAAGGTCATGGGTTTGAGTCTCAGGTCCGGCAGGGATTGTCGGTGAGGGGAGCGAATGTCCAGCGCTCTCCCCACCCTCAATACCACGACTGAGGTGAGACCCTTGAGCAAGGCACCGTACCCCCAACTGCCCCCCGGGCGCCGCAGCAATGGCTGCCCACTGCTCCGGGTGTGTGTTCACGGTGTGTGTGTTCACTGCTGTGTGTGTGCACTTGGATGGGTTAAATGCACAGCACAAATTCCGAGTATGGGTCACCATACTTGGCCACATGTCACTTCACTCACTTAAAATTCACACCGTTTTTTGCCAATGTTTTTTTTGTTTAAATTCAATGAATATTCAAATTTTAATTTGACAGCCCTATAGTTGAGAATGGAATGTTTAAGGTAAAGCTTGTAGGAATTTGGACCACCTGACTGGTCTGCGGTCATTGTGAATAATTTGGGGGATTGTTACACTTTTGAACATATCCAGCATGTGGGAAACTGTGATGACGTTCCCTTTAAAAACAAATTGCAGAGTCTGTGCATGACAATTGCTTAACTTTGAACATTTTATTCAAAATGTATTTGATATTTTTTAAAACTCCTCTGCAGTATGTTGTTTAACACTTCGTTTACACCATGATCATTGCCTTCATCATTATCATTATTAGGTGATGTAATAGGTGTTTCTCCATGATGGTGTCTTGCTACAGCAGTGTAAGAGTTAAAATGTTGCTCTCCAAGTTGCCTTGTTTTATTATGGTTAAAAATCTCTGCAATACATTCATGTAAAATTGAGCTTTTCCATTCAGACCCAGATCACCCCTCTGTAATATATTTCTTATAGTGGCATAAGTTGTCTTCTACAACTTTGTGAATAGTTTCATGGGTCTTATTATCATCATTTACTCAACCTCATGCCAACACACATTACTTTATTTCTTCCACAGAATACAAAACAAGAAATTACTGAAGACACAGCGGCCATATAGCATGCAGTGATCAGGGGCTGGTTCTCAGTCAAAACAGTTCAAATAAAAGTATCCCAAAATTTGTTACTTAAAGTAGTAGTCGTAGCCATATTCTAAGTCTGAAGTGAACGGATCCAAATATTGATATAGTTATTCACTGATGATCTTCCCATTGTTACATTTGCTGTGTGGCTGCAGCAGGGATGAGTCATATACGGACTTCAAACAAACAGTGGTATTTATTAAACAAGGAAACAGAACAGCTTACACATAAAACGAGGTATACAACAACAAAGAATGGACAGGGAGTGCTAGGAGTGAGTCCAACTTAAAGGGAGTGCTAATGACAATGAACAGGTGCAGGGAATCCAGGGAGAAGTGGGAAGGCAGATGAGGGAAGTGCAGACAGGTGATGAACAGGGAGGATTCTGGGAAACGGAGTCCAGGACAGGCGTGATTGTAACATTACCTCCCCCTCCTCCGTAGGCGAGAATTCGCTGGAGACTGGGGCTGCTCGCAGGCAGAATTCGCTGGAGACTTGGGCTGCTCGGAGGCAGAATTCTCTGGAGACTTGGGCTACTCGGAGGCAGAATTCGCTGGAGGCTCTGGTGAGACAGCGGCCACTTTTTTCGGCCGTCTGGGCCTCGCGGTGGATTTCTTTTTGGGCGGCTTGGGATCTTGGTCAGGCAGGACCACCTGGGAATACCCACTGGAGGGGCATGTAGAGGAAACTGGTGATTGGCGAACTGGCCAGGCCGCTTGTTTCTCTGTGGGGGTTGGACGAGGAGAACACGATTATTTTTGAACCTCTTCAATTTCAAAATCAGAACCATTCAGAAAGAGAATCAGATTAATAGTTTCGACTATGGAAAAAAAACATGCGGGTTCACTAAAGCGAATTGTGTCCTCGTCCAGACCCACCAGAAAACAAGCGTTAAGGGGGGGCATCCGGCCAGTTCACCAAGTAAACAAGCTCAGAAAATTCCTCCACATACCTCTCCAGCGGGCAACCGTCCTGCCGAAATCCCCAAAGACGATCCACTACTGAATTGTGCTCCTTGCTGGAAGGCAGGTGCTGGTAGTTCTTTGCGGGCACAGGGACAAGGAAAATACCCATAGCTGCTTGTTGAAGTCCAGCGGTTGGGTCCGTTCTTCTGTTACATTTGCTGTGTGGCTGCAGCAGGGATGAGTCATGTACAGACTTCAAACAAACAGTGGTATTTATTAAACAAGGAAACAGAACAGCTTACACATAAAACGAGGTATACAACAACAAAGAACGGACAGGGAGTGCTAGGAGTGAGTCCAACTTAAAGGGAGTGCTAATGACAATGAACAGGTGCAGGGAATCCAGGGAGAAGCGGGAAGGCTGATGAGGGTAGTGCAGACAGGTGATGAACAGGGGGGATTCTGGGAAACGGAGTCCGGGACAGGCGTGATTGTAACACCCATGGCATTTGTGCAAATATCATTGGTTATCATGTGTATCACAATCAAACAGGACACATCAAGTTTGAAAAAAACAAAACAAACCTATATCTATTAAAATACAGCATATATCAAATTAGTCTAATTATTAAAGTGCAAGTATTATGCCATTTGAAAGGTTCCTAATTCTGTTAAGAAGGTCTCTTGCAACATATTTACATGCATCAAAGGTCAAAAGACATTTACTCATTTACTCAAAATATACATTGCACATCACCACATTTTTCAATGATTCTCAAACTACTCGTCGGATGAATTAGTCTCTCTAAATCCCTCCTTTCCGTGAGCCTGCTCTGCTCTGATTGGCCAGATGGTCCAGTCTGTTGTGATTGGTCTACCGCTTGCAGCTCTGGAGGCTTCCTAAAGCTCAGCAATTGTACACACTGTAAAAACAGTAATGATGGCATTGATTTTACCATATCAATCTGAGCGCGAGTCTGATGATGAAATATTGGAAGAACTAGTTATTCGCAAAACGTCCATTGCAAGGACGACTTGAACAGGACTTTTCTCAGCGATACGCTACTCAGTTTGACGTTCATCATGAGATGTTCCAACTGTAATTCCTCACCATCAGTAATAACAAGTTAATGTCCATCAACAAACCAATGTGTATATTTCTAATTTATTGCAATGCACATGTGGGAACTGTATTAACATCAATAACAGTGCATACGTTAGCCGAGCACTAACATGAATGACTGATGTAACATTAAAGTTTGTAAAACAAATCTTGCTCCATCCTTTATCATTATTGAAAGTAGTAAGAAAGAAAGACAATCTGCATTAATGGACACAATTTTAGGTAATAGTGGGCCCACAGCTGATTAGCAGAAGTATTTCAGTAAGACAGTAATAACGTGAGTTAGCCGGAGACATACACAATATGGCTAAAAAACAAAAAACTATGTATTTTAAACACTCTGTATAAAATTGTGATTCTGAGGAGCAAGTTGGTCCAAATAAAACAGGTACTGTCTCATCTTTAACCACTGATTCTTCACAGCCTCATCGTTTGGAAGTGAAAATAAACCAAATTTCCTTTCACAGCGCAGCGCACAGTGTCTTGTCGAGATGTTATCTACACTAACAAGCTACAGCGCTTGAGAGGTGTTCAAGTTTTCGCGGGATGTCCACGCAGAACATAGGTGGGCATTATGCAAATGTATTAGCTTGTGATGTGTGAACCTTGTGAAAATAGGATTCGAATTAGAAAATGACTTGTTTCTTTGAGGGAAAATAACTTTATGATACACTTTCAGCTTTACAACTTTGCAGACTGTTTACATTCACAGACAGCTACATTACACACTGCATTAAAAGTCATTTTCAAAAATCCATAATAGGGGCACTTTAAATTAGACTAAATTTAGTAATTAAATGATCTGATTAATAAAATTACTCTGATGCTTTGAATAGTTTTTATTGTGAGTTCATGTAACATAATGGAGAACCTTAGAAAATACTTATTTTTCGGTGAAAAATCAGAATTACAATTATAGATATGCTTGCAGTACGTCTTCTTTTGCTGGAGCAAGGAGATCTCGTCCTCGAGGACCACACAAAGGACTTTTTAGACCTGGAGTGCTTCACCCACTACCCAGATCGCTCACTTTGCATCTTTTACTACACCAGCCTCAGTGAACGATCCAAGGCATGCCTGCCCGCAGCTGAGTGTGATCTATATCTGGCCTCTGGGAATTATTTTGATGAATTGGGGGAAATAATTCCCCTAAGTCTCATGTCACTGCTGGTCCCGCCCCGCTCCAATTCTCCTGCGTCTCTGACTATCCCACCCAGCCTCCCTCTCCCGCTCCTGCTCCTGCTCCTCTACCAAAGTCAGCCAGTTCCTCAGCCGCACCTCTGCTGGCTCCCTTCAGTTTCTCATCTCATTCTCAGTTGGCTCCAACCAGCAACTCGGATCTGCCTCAAGTCTTCTAGTCTCCAACTCTGCCTCAGCACGAGGATCCTCTGTCTCCACCTCGGGCCACTGAGCCCTTCACTCCACCTCGGAGTAGCTCCGCCTTATTTTCTCCCTCCCTCGGCTCCACCTGGGGCCATCGTCCTTACAGCTCCACCGGGCTCCATCGTCCCTCAGGCTTCGCCTTGGTCAGTCGTCACTCTGCCTGTGCCACAGACTTCCGGGCCTTCAGCTGCGCTTCGTCCCTCCATCCCTACAGCCATCTCTCTGCCTTCCCTCCGGCTCTGCCTTGGTCTTCAGTCCCACCGGCTCTGCTTCAGTTCTCCAGCACCACCTCGGACACTCTTCGCTGTACCTCGGTCGTCTCCCTGGCTTCGTCCGGCCTCTCCATCAGGGCTCCGCCATGGCTCCTCCATCCATTGGCTCCATCGTGGGCCTTCATCCTGGCTGGGCTCTAGATCATCCTCCTGTCTTCACCCTGGCTCCTCCCACCTTCTTATCCTCCTTGGTTGTCTCCATGGTGCCTTCTTCTGCCTGCTCCTCATCTTCCTCCAGAACCCCCGCCCTCCCTCGATCCTCAGTATAACATTTTTTTATATACGTGAGGACACACTTTTCTGTAGAGGGGGAGTAATGTCACATGTGTTTTGTTTAGCATTGTCTCCATTTTGCCTTAGTTCCAGTTTGTTCATCTGTTGTTGTAGTTTGTAATTAGATCCACACCTGTTCTGTTTTCCCTTGTTTACTCCCTGTGTTCATAAGCCCTCGATTTTTACAGTTAAGTTTTCTCTGTTGTTTATGTTAATGTGTAGTTGCTTTATCTAATTCACCTGCAAATTCTCCTTGTTTATTAGAAAGGACTTTGATTTATGTGTGTTGTACTACACGTAACAGGAACAGTGTCTTCCTGTTCATACAAATTCATATCTGTGCCTAAACAGAAATACTAAGACATAAAAAAAAAAAGTAACTGCACAACCTTTACGCCACATCTTACTGGTGACATCTGCCTCTGGGTAGGTCACTGTTGATAGAAAGTGTTTACATTGTGATTTTTGCTATATGGCCTGCATGAATCACTAAGATGGGGAGAAACATACTTAGAGGCCCAAGAAAGCAGTGCTTCATCATTTTAATTGCACATCTATAACCAGTTTTCTTCTGCTAGTGGAATGGGACTCTGGAGGAAGTTTGATAAATGTAAGGGCCTGGCGGCTGTTATTAGATCTGTTTCGCTTTTACATTTACATTTACATTTATGCATTTGGCAGACGCTTTTGTCCAAAGCGACTTACATTGCATTATACTATACATTTGTATCTGAGTATGTAATTATTATATAGAATGATAATAAAACAGAGTGGTTTAAAGATGTTGTGTTAAATACTAGTTCTTGTTCTATTGCACATTACTGAAAAATGTCTTATAGAGGACTTTAAACTTACACTGAAGCCCATTTTTTTCTTGAGCCAACGGCAGGTCTGTTTTACACCTATTTAGAAGCTATTAACTACAACTACATGCGAAATCTGAAGCAGAACATGACCTCTAAGTTTTTGTATTGGGTGCAAATAGCTTGCAGTGCATTATTGTGTACAGCACTGGGGTTGGAACATAATTCTCTCTCTCTCTCTCTCTCTCTCTCTCTCTGTGGGTGTGAGTGAGTGAGTGTGTGTATGTGTGTGAGTGTGTGCTTCAGGTAAACCCTACATTATGGGGACGAAATGTCCACACAAAGAAAGTCCCCCATGAAAACCCATGCATGTGTGTGTGTAAAGGCAAGGAAACAAACTAGACTCTACCGTAAGTGCATTCCAATCAATGTGCCTTGCGAAGTGGACTTCAAAGTTAATTTTTCCATCTTAGTTGAAATTTCAGTCCAAAGGGAAACATACAGGAGTCACAGGTGTGTTTTGTATGTGGTTGTTTGTATAAAGTGCACAAGATGCAACTATAGTTACAATGCAACTATAATAATAATAATCACATTATGGTTGAATTGTTTATTTAATACATGTACCTGTGTGATTTCCAAAGTTAGAAAAAAAAAAAAAAGTAATTATGTTATTATGTTTTCCTGTTTGTCGAAATCAAGACTTTTATCTTGGAAATTGTTGAAAACCCCTCCAGGGATCATCCCCAGAGCACAAGAGCTCATTATGTTTAAGGCACTTTGACTGTGTTTTAAGTCCCCATTTTCCTCTCTCCCCTCCTTAGTCTCCTGACTTTTTAACTTACTGTCAAATAATAAAAAGGTAATTGATCCTTTATCATACACAGACAAAATGCCACTGCATATTAGCATAATGCTGTATGCTTATATGCCCTGGCATTTTGTCTATGTGAAGAATCTAAAGGCAGGAACACACCAAGCCGACGGTCGGCCGTCAGGCAGTTTTTGTTCGTCGGCCGACTAAGTTTTCTCAGTGTGTTCCGCACCGTCAGCTGAAGTTGGTCCTCCTCTGCTTTTTTTGGCCGATTTGACATGTTGAATCGGCGTCAGAGCTCGTCGGTCCGTCGGGCCATCTGATCATTCTGATTGGCTGTTCAGCTACTGCCACCTGCTGGTTCGGAAGGCATTTCATCTCACGCAGGCGCGGAACGGACGTGCTACTTGGCCGTCGGCTGTGGAGCGTCGGTTTGGTGTGTCAGGGTAACTTTTCTGTTGTGATTGGTCTACCGCTTGCAGCTCAGCAATTGTAGACACTGTAAAGACAGTAATGATGGCGTCGATTTTACCATATCAATCCGAGCGTGAGTCTGATGATGAAATATTGGAAGAACTAGTTATTCGCAAAACCTCCATTACAAGGACGACTTGAACAGGACTTTTCTCAGTGATACACTACTCAGTTTGACGTTCATCATGAGATGTTCCAACTGTAATTCCTCACCTTTAGCAATAACAAGTGAATGTCCATCAACAAACCGATATGTATATTTCTAATTTATTGCAATGCACATGTGGGAACTGTATTAACAGTATCAATAACAGTGCATATGTTAGCCGAGCACTAACATGAACGACTGATGTAACATTAAAGTTTGTAAAACAAATCTTGCTCCATCCTTTATCATTATTGAAAGTAGTAAGAAAGAAAGACAATCTGCATTAATGGACACAATTTTAGGTAATAGTGGGCCCACAGCTGATTAGCAGAAGTATTTCAGTAAGACAGTAATAACGTGAGTTAGCCGGAGACATACACAATATGGCTAAAAAACAAAAAACTATGTATTTTAAACACTATGTATAAAATACATCAATTATTAATCAAACTTACAGATTGTGATTCTGAGGAGCAAGTTGGTCCAAATAAAGCAGGTACTGTCCCATCTTTAACCACTGATTCTTCACAGCCTCATCATTTGGAATTGAAAATAAACCAAATTTCCTTTCACAGCGCAGCGCACAGTGTCTTGTCGAGATGTTATCTACACTAACAAGCTACAGCGCTTGAGAGGGGTTCAAGTTTTCACGGGATGTCCACGCAGAACATAGGTGGGCATTATGCAAATGTATTAGCTTGTGATGTGTGAACCTCATGAAAATGGGATTCGAATTAGAAAATGACTTGTTTCTTTGAGGGAAAATAACTTTATGATACACTTTCAGCTTTACAACTTTGCAGACTGTTTACATTCACAGACAGCTACATTACACACTGCATTAAAGGTAATTTTCAAAAATCCTTTTTTGAAAAAACTTTGGACACAGACGCTGCCGACGTGAGCCAGCCCCGCAGTCTGCTTTCGTCGGCACTAGTTCGTCGGCGTCAGCTTGGTGTGTTCCTGCCTTTAGCCATGTGAAATGGAAGTGGTCAGAAGATTATGTTATATATAGGGATGTCAACGTTAACGTGTTAACACATGCGATTAATTCAAAATCCTTTGAAAATGACGGAAGCATGTAATATTGCGTCATAACGTAATATACGTCACACAGTTAGATGATCTTAAAGACCATGCTGATTATATCAGAGATGGCAGAGAGAATTATTTATTTCAGTGTTGTTTCGCTTTAAAACACGAACTCTCTGTCATATTCCGTCTCCCACATCACACTGTTCCTGTCTGAATGGAACGTCGAATTATCCCACCGCTGTATGGCCAGATGATATGAAAACTGTTTCTCGGCTGATAAAGCAAACCAGCTTCTTGCTATGAAAGTTTTGATGGATGAGGATTGCAATCAATGTAAAGACGATTGCGGTGACGTACAGAAGCACACGTGAGTCCGTTATATTGATGGGCAAAAAAATAATGTATGAGCGCTCTCGACGCACTGATCACACGTTGTATTTATGCACAGACACATTTCAGTACATTCATGTTGTTTTCACACACATTCAGGATAATGTTTGGATTTGTCCTGTGAATGTTGCTGTGTACTTTAGTATATATGCAGGTCAAGGCAGTTGGTTTGGGTTTTTTTGGCATCTCCATGTGGTCCTGTTTAGTATCGCAACTTGACTTGTCTAAAATGTAAACAAGCTCTTTGCTGTTGCACATACTATACACTGTGAATTCTTTCTTTTTTTTTTTTTTTTGCTGTGATTTTTTTTATGGGTGCTTTGGTGTAGCCTACATAAATGTATGAATTATATGAAATCATATAATTTGCTTATTTGGTGTCCTTTTTTGGAAAGACATCTAAATTAAGCATTAGTTAAGAATGAACACACTAGTAATTAATGATTAACTTTACATTGTAAGGGTCAGAATTATGCATTAGTTAAGCTTAAATAAACTAGTAATTAATGATTTACTTGTTCACAATTATGCATTAGTTAAGAATGGACACAATAGTAGATAATGATTAATTTAACATATAGTAGGGCATATTAGCCATTACTTACAATTTATTAAATATTTGAAAGATACACATTTATGCTATAAATAAACAAAAATAACCTAGTAATTAATGATTAACTGAATGTACAGTAAATGCCTTTTAGTCATTAACTACAACTTAATAAACCATATATTATTTTTGTGTAGTGATGTAATTATATTTCTGTGCCATTCTATTAAGTTAACTGAACAATAAACTATAACTATGCTTAATTACTGATGGTTTTGCAGTTATAAATTGCTAAAATAGTGTAATAAAGACAATTTGACCCCTAAAGTGAAATGTATCACTTATGGCACTTATTGAGTGATATTCAAGATTATTGAGCAGAATAAGCCAATAATTAAGGCTAAACTACAATTAATACAGTACTAATAAAGGCAATTTGACCCCCTATTCTAAAGTGAAAGCTAAATCCTCATTAATTATGGCACTTATTGAGTGATATTCAACTTTATTGACCAGAATATGCCAATAATTGAGGCTAAACTGCCACTAATACAGTAAAGATAATTTGATCCCTTTATAGGTTCTTATTTACACTATTTGTTTTCAATTATTCTGCAGCATGATCGCACGAGAATGTATTTTTACGCCAAGTGTGGTTCTACAACACATATTTAATTACGTTTTTCATATACTGAAACGTATAATATTGACAGCACTAAAAATTATTACATGTAAAAACAGTTTGCTGTTCGTGACTTTCACTGCAAACTCGTTTCAAAGAATTACGTTAAACAAAACTACACTTTAAAACCTTAAAATGAATAACATTTCTGTAATCATCTAACCATTATTTATCATGTAATACTTATTTTGTTCGCCGTGGGACACAAAAGGCGTTTTCTCAGACACAGGACTAGAAAATATATCGAAACTCAACATAAATTCACAAAAGACGTCAATTTAATCCGCTTTAATCCACATCTTTATAATCCATACGACTGCGAGGAACAGATCCAAATTGAATTCTTTATACACCGATCTTCATCTCCGTCCTCAACAGCAACCGTAAACAAATCCAGCGATCGTTATGAATTCAAAAATTGCCGCCTCAAAAAGCTTGACACGACACGTTTTACGGCCGTGATGTCAACGCTCATTGGCTCCCTTGGCTCTCGCCTGCTTCGTCACAGATTGCGACATGCCGTGAAGTGAAGTCTGTACATGGTACAAAACGATAATATATCACCAGAGAGGACTGCGACTGCAACACATCATCATTCGGACTACTATTGGTATCGCTTTTGACATTTTCTTAATAAAGAAATTATCTTTTTATATTATTTCTGTCTGTCATGTTTTTCTACTTTTCTACTATTCTACATATTATTAAGAAATGGTTATGGGTAGGTTTAGAGGTTTGAGTGGATTTAGTGTCTCAAAACATTCTATTAATGCAATAGTGTTACTAAAATTGTCATTTTTCTAAATATTAATATCCATTACGTTCATTTTATATTCTCTATAAAATGGTTATGTTTGAGTTTAGGGATAAAACATTTATCTATAAAACGGTAAAAGGGAAATTATACAGATATCTTTGTTATATAAAAGATATAAAATAATATTATAATATTCTTACGTTTAAATGTTGCCAATACGTCCATGTTGTATCTTTCACCCTTTATCCAAACATACAAAAAAAATTGGTTTGTGTCTGTAAAAGTTATGTATTAATAATTGTTTTAGTAAGGGCCGTGTATTTAGTATACACTTTAGAATAGGGCGTCAAATTGCCTTTATTAGTACTTCATTAATGGTAGTTTTGCCTTAATTGTTGGCTTATTCTGCTCAATAAAGTTGAATATCACTCAATAAGTGCCATAATTAATGAGGATTTAGCTTTCACTTTAGAATAGGGGGTCAAATTGCCTTTATTAGTACTGTATTAATGGTAGTTTAGCCTTAATTATTGGCTTATTCTGCTCAATAATCTTGAATATCACTCAATAAGTGCCATAATTAATGTGGATATACATTTCACTTTGGGGGTCAAATTGTCTTTATTACACTATTTGAGCAATTTATAACTGCAAAACCATCAGTAATTAAGCATAGTTACTAGTTTATTGTTCAGTTAACTTAATATAATGGCACAGAAATATAATTACATCTCTACACAAAAATAATATATGGTTTATTAAGTTGTAGATAATGACTAAAAGGCATTTACTGTACATTCAGTTAATCATTAATTACTATTGTGTCCATTCTTAACTAATGCTTAATTGTGAACAAGTAAATCATTAATTACTAGTTTATTTATGCTTAACTAATGCATAATTCTGACCCTTACAGTGTAAAGTTAATCATTAATTACTAGTGTGTTCATTCTTAACTAATGCTTAATTGTGAACAAGTTAATCATTAATTAATGCTTAACTAATGCATTATTCTGGACCCTTAAAATAAATTGTTACCAAAATGGGAAAAATACAGTTTTGTGAAAATCACACTTCAGTCTGATGGTTTACTTTTGCTGGAATGATGGCAAAATGGATGTGTTAAACAAGATAAATGGTGTATGCTTAATTTCATGATATGATTAAACGCAATAAAAAAAAAAAATCTATTGACAGCCCTAATTATATATCTATGAGACACTTTGCTCGCTAAGATATCGGCATTGAGCATTACAAATCACATATCTGTTGACCACTAATGTAAAGTCTTTGTACTCTTGATTAATTCTGTCAACCTTGAGTTTGTAGTTATGTTCGGTTGCTATTTACTGTTGTTTTCTCAATGCTCTTTGATTTTTTTCACCTGTGTCTAATTAGCCAACTAGTCTTTGTTGTTATGTCTATGGCCTGCATTTATCAAGTTTCTCAATGTGCCATTGTAGTCTTAAGTGCTGAGAATTCATGAAATTTACTCCTACTTTCAAACTTAATTATAAATTTGAACAATGTTGCAGGCTGTGTTCATTTTTAATTGATACTTAATGATAACTTTGTAAATATTTGCTCTTAACCAGTGTTGGCAGACAGTCTTTGTTTTACTGTTCTTGATGCTTAAGAAACAGATTGGTCAAGCGGTTGGCTTTGTAAATGACTCATGAAATTGAGAAGACTGACAGTGATAACCAACGGATAAATGATATAAAACAACGCAAGAAAAACAACAAATTTCAAAACAGATCCGTACGGCATCAAACAAATCAGTTTTGGCTGAATATGTTTTTTTACAGCTTTAAAAAAAGACTTGAAACATTTTGTTGACTAAAATGACTAAAAAAATTTATAATACTAACTAGGCTAAATAGTAGTACTTTATCTAGTGACAGTAGGCTATTTATTTATTACAGTTGTTTATTCCCTGTGCGATTTTATGTAAAATGAGGACAGAATCTTATTCTTGCGACACACTTTACGGTAATACTTTAGCATAGGCAACACATAAAAACTGTTAATTATGACTCTCCCTCAATAAACTCCTAATTTACTGCTTAGTAAATAGTAAGGTAGTTGTTAAGTTTAGGTATTGGGTAGAATTAAGAATGTAGAATAAGGTCAAGCAGAATAAGGCATTAATATGTGCTTAAATAATAAATAGCCAATATTCTATAATATGCATGCTAATAAGCAACTAGATAAAATACCCTAAAATGATGTGTTATCCATTTTACATTTGTATTGCCAAATTGTGTACAATTAAAACTGCAAAATGAAAATAGTAAAAGTAACAAGTTAAGAACAGAAGTTTACTTTACGTCTCTTTCGTCGACACGCTGGATTTCTTTCAGCAAGTTTCTTTGTCTCCCTCGCTGACGTGCGATTTACACCTTTAGCTAGTATTGTCCTGCACCCCCCACCCCCAACTACTGAACTCTCCCAACCCCCATATCTGAGCACCTGAGACTAAAAACAAGTCACAAAAGAACAATTCTGACTTAAATCCCTATTCTAGACATTAGCCTACTATTTTTAAAGTTGATAACGAAAGGAATTAAATCATTTACATGTTGTAGTGTTTTTGTCATAGAAGTTTATTGTTAAATATTTTATTATTCAATGACTGAAGAATTCAAACAGAATCAGATACTTTGCTTGATCAGATGATTTACTCCGTTTTACTATGCCAGCTTTTTCCAAGCAAAACGAAATGGTACAGACTTCCCACTCATGTTTTTTTTTTGTCACAGGCTGCAGACACTTTACACACTCGCCATGAACAACATTTTCAATCCAATAATTAGTCTAAATTTCACAGGGATCCTGGGATCCTTCCAGTTGTACAGGGGACACACATCTCAGTCTGTTTGTTCGGGATTTGAACCAGTGTCATTGATGTTTCTGTCCAACACTCTACCACTTTATAATCACCCCATTGCACCTAATTTTTTGAGGAAATTTCTGGCACTGACTGTGAGATATATAATGGTCTTGTGGTGCATTTTGTTATGTTTATTATGTTCAAATCCTGATCAGGGATCGCGCTGCTTTTTGTGGAAAACAGCAGATTTTTTTGATAGGCTAATAAAACACAGTTTATGTTTTATGGGGAAAACCTAACACAACAAAGTCTAAAATAATTAAATTTATTGAAATTTTCGCTGTAATAGCCTAACTACAAAAAAGTATTTTTGAATTAATTCTGAATTATGGACCAAAGCGCGTTCATATTATTAATGTCTTTACTGAAGCTGTTTTGTCTTAATTTTACATCCCAGACAAAAACACTGTTCTCTCTATTCAAACCTGCAATAATTAATAAGTTTAACTGTCCCAGGACTTTATGTAGGCCCGTGTTGAAAATATTTAGGCCAATTTACAGAGCCCCACGCTGACACAATGTTTTATTAATCATTCTCTTTAGTTGAAACATGACGACATTTTATTGGGATATTTCATTCCTGTGTTTTAATTCCACTGTAGCTACCTTTTAGACTATTTATTCATTTCTTCATTTATATTTCTTCATTTTTCTAATCATAAGAACAAATTAATAGCCTACAATGTTCTCACATTTTAAGTATTAGGCTACAAAGAAACATTTTAATGAAAAGTGATCAGCAGTTTCTTAATTTACAAAGGAACGATTTAATAAAAAGTGATTAACAATTTCTTAATTCATGGACACTTTCTGCATGTTATGCGCAGTTGGATAATATAATAATGGATAAATATTATATCTAACTTTATTTGCAGTATACTGTCATTAAGAAATATACTGTACACGGTCCCACTTTATATTAGGTAGCCTTAACTACTATGTACTTACAACAAAAAATATGTACAATGTATTTATTGTGTTTATATAGTATTGCAAAACACTTTTGCTGCTATTGAGGTGGGATGCGGGAAAGGTTAGGGACAGGTTTGGTGGCATGGGTAGGTTTAAGGGTGGGTTAAGGTGTAAGGGATGGGTCAACAGTGCAATTAAACATAATTACAGAAATTAATTACAGAAGTAAATACATGCAGGTATTTTTTTTTAAATGTAAGTACAATGTAAAAACATGTATGTACACAATAAGTGCATTGTATCAAATGATTAATTCAGTAAGTAAGTACATTTTATTTATATAGCTCATTTTAACATAGCAGAGCTATCCAAAGTGCTGAACAGGTTAAAGAAACAAAACAGACAATAAAACAAAAGTATGATAATATTAAAGGGATAGTTTACCCAAAAATTATCCCATGATTTACTCACCCTCAAGCCATCCTAGGTTTATATGACAATCTTCTTTCAGATAGACACAATCCGAGATATATTTAAAAATATCCTTAGTCCTCCAAGGTTTATAATGTTATGAATGGTAACTCACATTCTGAAGACAGAAAAAATGCATCCATCCATAAAAAAAGTAATCCACACGGCTCCAGGGGGTTAATAAAGCTGGGGTGTGTTTTTGTAAGAAAAATATCCACATATAAAACTTTATAAATTCAAATATACGAGCTTCGCATATTGCGCACGTCAATTTGGGCGGAAGAGCAACCTTTGACCCAAACGCAATGATGCAATGACGAACGTGGAGGCGAAGAGGAGAGAGCAAAACAAAACACTGGTCACAAATTAGAAGTCTAAAACGAGAAATTTTAAAGAGAAATGTCGGAGAATTATGATATAAGAGAAGAGGAGCTTGAGTTTGTTGCCCAGCCATATTTGTTTGAACCGTGAGAGGCGTCTAAGCTTACGATACTCCTACATCCTGCATCATACATCGCGTCACGGGTTACTCATTTGGCGCAAGTCAACTTGTATTGTCGTTATTCGAATTTATAAAGTTTTATATATGGATATTTTTCTTACAAAAACTCATCCCTTCGCTTCAGAAGGCCTTTATTAACCCCCTAGAGCCATATGGATTACTTTTTTTTATGAATGGATTCATTTTTTCTGTCTTCAGAATGTGGGTTACCATTCACAACCATTATAAACTTGGGAGGACTAAGGATATTTTTTAAATATATCACGGATTGTGTTTGTCTGAAAGAAGATTGTCATATAAACCTAGGATGGCTTGAGGGTGAGTAAATCATGGGATAATTTTCATTTTTGGGTGAACGATCCCTTTAAAATGCCAGAAGGTATGTTTTCAATTTTGATTTAAAAATGGTAATAGAAGGTGAATGGTTCAATAGACGGGGCGGCAACAGAAAAAGCTCTATCTGCCTTAGTTTTAGATGGGAGCGAGGAATAGGTAAAAGAGCCCTGTCTGAAGATCTTAAAAGTCTGGAAGATGAGGAGTAAGAAGATCTTTAAGATAAAATGGAGCTTGATCATTAAGAGCTTTAAAAAAACCCCAAAAAAACAGAATTTTAAACTGAATTCTAAAATGGATCAGGAGCCAATGAAGCAAAGCTAAAATTGGGGTGACATGATCATATTACTTTGTCCTGGTCAGCAGCCTTGCAGCTGCATTTTATACCATCTGGAGGTGTGTAAGCGAAGACTGAGGAAGACCCAGATACAATGAGGTACAATAGTACATAGCATGAAGAACAAAAATTGATAGGTCCAGGATGACACCAAGTTTCCTAACCTCAGAGGAAACTCAGGGGAAATTATTACCCAGCTCCTTAATGAGACTACTCCTTAATTTTGGCGGACCAAATACAATTATTTCCATTTTGTCCTCATTAAGTTGAAGAATGTTATTTGATAACTTCTTAATGTCCTAGATGCATTCCAACAAAGGTTGAATGGAATGGCCAGCTTTCAATGGCAGGTACAGCTGTGTATCATCAGCATAAAAATGAAATTAAACATTGTGGTTCTTAATAATATCCCCCAGTGGACACATGTATAAGTTAAAAAGAAGCGGACCCAAAATAGAGCCCTGAGGTGCTCCACTACTAATAGGAGCAGAAGAGAACTTATCTAACTCTACCGGAAAAGACCTGTCTTTAAGATACAAACTAAACCACGTCAAGGCCGTACCCTTGATACAGAATAAATGCTCTAAACGCCAAATAAGAACATTATGGTCTACAGTACCTAAGATCAAGTATGATCTATACAGCATTTTTACTGGCATCAACTGCAAGTAAAATGTCATTGAACACTTTTAGCAAGGCAGCCTGAAAGCAAACCAGACTGAAAGGGTACTAATAACTTGGCTGCATTTAAAAACGGGATCAATTGAGACTGAAACTTTTTCTAAAAGTTTTGATAAACTTTGATAGACACAGGCCGAAAATTATTAAAACAACCCTCATCCAGACCTTGCTTCTTAAGCAAAGGCTGAACAACCGCATGCTTAAAATTATTCGGGAACACCCTAGTGTCCAGAGATTAATAATCAAAACTTGGATACTGGGGCCAATTATAGGAAAAGCTACTTTTATAATTGTCACAATCCCTGTTGTCTTGTGTTTTGTAGGACTTTTATGTTGAAGTGTAATCTTGGTTTTCTTTGTTTCAATCTTTATTTCCTGTGTTTTGGTTCCTGTTTTGCCTTGTACATTGTGTGTCGCTATAGTTACCCTCATTAGTTACCATGACATCATATCACCAACACCTGTCCCTTATCAGCCCATTGTTAACGTGTCTATTTAAACCTTTATGCTTCATTTGTCGGGTGTTGGTCGTTGCTCTTGTGTGTGCGTTCTTGTCGTTGCGCTCGTCTGCTGTGTATGGATTACTCCTGGTTATGGATTACCCCTTATGTTATTAAACGTTGGTGCTTGCATTTGGATTCTAACTCTGTTTCATGCCTGCGCAATCGTAACAATAATAACATTGAGTGAATTAATGAATGAGGCATTTATATAGTGCTTTCCTATGTACAACTGTACACCCAAAGCACTTTACAATCATATCAGGGGTCTCTCCTCATCCACCACCAGTGTGCAGCATCCACTTGGATGATGCGATGGCAGCCACAGTACAACGGCGCCAGTGCGCTCACCACACACCAGCTGTAGGTGAAGAGGAGAGAGCCAATTCAATGGATGGGAATTATTAGGAGGACGTGATTGGTAAGGGCCTATATGGAGGGAATTTGGCCAGGACACCGGGGTTACACCCCTACTCTTTACGAGAAGTGCCAAGGGATTTTTAATGACCACAGAGAGTCAGGACCTCAGTTTAACGTCCGATCCGAAGGACGGAATGAGGTGGTAGTTGTCTTCATCTTGTTAACCAGATCACATAGTTCCATTAAAGAGACATGCTGAAAATGATGGAAGAAAAACGGACTAGCCTGCGAATTCTAAGACAGATCTGTGAGCTGTGAAGTGAAGGACGAATGAATAGCTACGTTTAAACGTAAAAAATTTCCCACAAGATCAAGTTCAGCCAAGGGTTCCCCATGAAATTGGCAACTTGGATTAATTACTGAATTTATCGTAGAGAATAAAATCCTAGGTCTATGACAGTGTGTAGTAATTAAATTAGAAAAAAAATATTTTGTTCTAGCTGACTTAGCAGCACTCTGAAACTTAACCAGACACTCTTTGAAAATCTCAAATGACCAACCTGGTCTCATAGGAGAGACGTACCCGTGGGCACGTTTTCACGAGACACAAAATTACGTACCGACGAGTACGTCTCGCTGCAGTTTCCGACAGAAACGAACGCTAGAGGCTGGTAAAACGTCGATAAGCGCTTTTGCTCGTTTTCACACGCGGTTTCGACGACGGCCGGGGTCGGATTATGGATTCGTAAAGACTCGTTTTGACGTCTCCTCGCGCAATATCATGTCACCACTTCGAAACGCTTCTTACCGGAGGGCCCGATTTGTAAACGAGCGTACTTTGGACTTTCCGGCTCTACGCGTTTCGCTTTTTTTGGCCGTAACCAAGCTTGCTCGGTAGCTCGGCCGATACGGAGTTGGACTTACGACGAGGAATCGACTCCCTCCCTCCCTCCCCTGCCTGGGTACGAATCCCACAAAAGGCGAGTGACTGGGGCAAAAAAAAAAAAAAAAGATAGATCTAAACGAGCTGAAAACATTCGCGGACGCTTTTTACGTCACGTTTGCTTTTGTTAACGCTATCGGGTAGGTTTAGGCGTAGCGTCGGTGGGAGTTTATTTTAAAAACGCAACCGTGTGCAAATGTCAAATCGAGAACCGCGGCGATTCGTCTAAAAAGCCAACGTCATAGAAACGTACCGCATTCACCCTATTATCTGCTCCGGCAAAAAAAAAAAAAAAGGAACACGCTTTTGGCGCCGCTCAGTGTACATTTCGCAGCGAAACCGCAGCGATATGTACTCATTGGTACGTATTTCGCGACTCGCCATGAGACCAGGTTGCAAATGACACCATTAAGTGATCATGCTTCCATTTTCTCTCCACTTTACGACAAGCCTGTCTGAGAGAACGAGCGTTATCATACAGCCAGTAAGATTTCCGCTTTGGTTGTTTTAACTTAAAAGGGGCAATAGAATCTAAAATACCAGAACAAGCTGCGTAAAAAAGAGAAATTAAATCATCAGGCCCGAAGGAAGACTCAGCATTCAAGACGGATATTTCAACAGCATTAGCTAAATATTTCTAGCTAAACTGAGAGGCAGTAAGTGAGTTTATAAAGTAAGAATAAGAGTCTGCAGGCTTATTCAAAGGAAGCATTTTCAATATACAGGTGCATCTCAATAAATTACAATATCATGAAAAAGTTTTTTTTTTCTTTTTTCTGCAATTTAATTAAAAAACTAAAACTTAAATATATTCTAGATTTATTAGACAAAGTAAAATATTTCCAGACTTTTTTGTTTTCATTTTGATGATTACAGCTTGCTGCTCATCAAAATAAAAAAATCTGTATCTCAAATTATTAGAATTATTAGAATGAACGCAGGCTTGAGAAGATTGTCAGGCGAAGCCGATTTAAGAACTTAGGAGAGCTTCAAAAGGAGTTGACTGAAGCTGGAGTCAGTGCATCAAGTGCCACCGCACACAGACGTCTTCAGGAAATGGGCTACAACTGTCACATTCCACGTACCAAGCCACTTCTGAACCAAAGACTACGTCAGAAGCGTCTTACCTGGGCTAAGGAGAAAAGAACTGGACTGTTGCTCAGTGGTCCAAAGTCCTCTTTTCAGATGAAAGTCAATTTTGCATTTTATTTGGAAATCTGGTCCCAGAGTCTGGAGGAAGAGTGGAGAGGCACAGAAACCATGTTGCTTGAAGTCCAGTGTGAAGTTTCCACAGTCAGTGATGATTTGGGCTGCCATGTCATCTGCTGGTGTTGGTCCACTGTGTTTTCTGAAGTCCACAGTCAACGCAGCCATCTACCAGGAAATTTTAGAGCTCTTCATGCTTCCTTCTGCTGACAAGCTTTATGGAGATGCTGATTTCATTTTTTTTCAGCAGGATTTGGCACCTGCCCACACTACCAAAGGTATCAAAAGCTGGTTCAATGACCATGGTGTTACTGTGCTTGATTGGCCAGCAAACTCGCCTGACCTGAACCCCATAGAGAATCTATGGGGTATTGTCAAGAAGAAGATGAGAGACACCAGACCCAACAATGCAGATGACCTGAAGGCCGCTATCAAAGCAACCTGGGCTTCCATTACACCTGAGCAGTGCCACAGGCTGATTGCCTCCATGCCACGCCACATTGATGCAGTAATTCATGCAAAAGGAGGCCCAACCAAGTATTAAATGCATAGAAATAAACATACTTTTCAGAAGCCTGACATTTCTGTTTAAAATATATATATATTTTTTATTGATCTTATGAAGTATTCTAATTTATTGAGATTGGTGAATTCCACAATTTGAGTTGAATTACTAAAATAAATGAACTTTTTCACGACATTCTAATTTATTGAGATGCACCTGTATACATTATCTACAGGGGTACCATATGACATAATAAGATCAAGGAGTATGACCAAGGACATGTGTTGGTTGATTCATATATTGAGTAAAACCAAATGAGTCCAAGACATTACAAAACTCAGCAACCAAGGGACGTCTGGGGCAGCAAACATGTACATTAAAATCACCCAATAATAACATACAATCCTATAACCGAACAACAGAAGTTAAAAATTCAGAAAAGTTACTTATAAAAGCACTGTCCAAGTTAGGTGGCCTATAGATGAGAGCACAGAAAAGTGCAGAGTAGGCAGATTGTAATGCTACACATTGTACCTCAAACGACAAGTAGCTCAGAACAGAAACTGTGTGTATTTTAAGTGATTGAATAAAAACCATAGCAACACCACCACCCCTACCAACAGAACACGGGGTACTAATAAAGCAACAGTTCGATGGACAAAGTTCCTAGAAAACTGACAACTCACCAGCACCGGCCCAGGTCTCTGTCAGGAATAAAATATCATGTTTATAAGTCACGTCTGGTAAAAAAAGTCATTTTAAATAAATGTTTTGTTGCATATGGACCGAGCATTAACTAGTGTTAGTGTGCCGACATATATGACAACTGCTCCTCCGGCGGCATTCCTTTTGAGAAGCAACCCAGAAGCAGGGTTGGAGACCTCTGCATAATACTCACATATGGTGATAGATACTACATAGCAAATCTCAACTGCGTGAAAGAAATCAGATGTGTTTCAGTTGGATCCGTGGCCGTGCATTAGGTCTTAAAGGGACAGCAGCCTATTACAGTAAACCTGCTGCTGTCTGTCAAACAACAAAAGATAAAGAGAAATTAACTCACTGCTCTTGACTGATTACCATTTGTACCTTTATTACGAATCAATGCATATTTAATTCATGTTAACACTCACTATTAAGATGCCCGGCGATACCACCACAGTATTTTTTCTTACCAATGCGAAAAGAGACTCAAAATACTCCATCAATTTTGGACATACAAATAAGAGTTATACATTATTAAACACTGTAACGTATCACAGGTATTTAATCAATTAGCTCAAATCATGGGTGAAATATATATATAATAAATCATAACGCGTTATGACTAATTATAATATAGATCGACCAAAGAGGGAATTATGCACATATATTGGGAATTAAATATAACGGATTATAATTAAATACATATATGATTAGTTCTAGTTGAATAGTTGTTTAGAAAAACTATCCTAGTTTGTCCAGCAAACTATGGGTTTTCTCATATATGGAAGTAAATTAATGCCAAATGTTTTTGAAATAAAAAGCTTATTGAATTGCACTAATTGAAAAAACATATGAATTACATTAGCTGTGCTTGCATTTAGATGCATTGTATTTTTAAGGCTTGCATTTTTATGGGCTGAAATTCAACATGGTCATATATTTAAGCTGTGAATATTTCAATTAAAAATATTTCACACATTTTCATTATTAAAAATTCAATAATTTATATTCACCTTTCAGATTTCACTTCCAAAATATTTGTTCTGTTTAAAAATACAACCTATAAAATTTGACTAGCAATTTTCAGTCCATTTTATTTCGCTTTACAAATTCGCTTCCACAAATTCAGTGGTTCAAATTCGGCAGAAAATTCAACATTTCACATCCGGGAACTGCAGGAAAAGCAGTAGAGTACCGATGCATGATCTCTATCTGCTGTTAGTCTTCTTTACCAGCAGGTGCCGCTAGCGGCTGTTTACAAAGACGAGCAACACCTGGTAAGTCATCATTCATTCATAAAAACGGATTTACAGAAATAGAGCAAGCGGTAAGTGATAGTGATGGGAAGTTCGGATCATTTTACCGACTCTGACTTTTGAGTCTCGTTCAGCAAAATGAACGAATCTTTTATCGAGTCATTTCGTTCATTTCGTTCATTTTAGCAAAATGTAATTAAAATGTTACGTGTTACTTCCCCAACACATCTACTACTTATGCAAACGTTGATCACACTACAAACAATACAAAACTACAATGCTATAAGATACAGAAAAGATTATTAATTCTTTATATGGGTCTTCAGTTTATGATAAGCTGATTAAGCTCACCTCACCTCTTGTCTGACAAGTCTTCGGTCAAATGACATAAAGTCATTCCTTAATGACGTGACAGGCAGCCCCATACGCTAAACCAATGCAGTCTGAGCCGCATGTTATTTGCTTTTAATTTATGTCATTATGTCCTTTTTGAGCAATCTTCTTATACATATATTAGACCAATATGTCAAGTCTGCCTAGGAAAAGCAATTATTATACCAGCAAACTCAAAATTGGAGTAAAAATGAACAATATAGGCTATAAATACTTTGTATTAGGCTTGGATTATTATTATATAGCCTAGTGTTTATTTACAGATAGACAGTCAAAAAGACAAATTAATCAATATTTTATTTATAACAGGGCTTTATTTATTTATAAAATAATAACACACCACAGATCCTCAAGAAACAGTAACAAAAACATAGTGACAGAAATGTCAGAAATAGAGTATGGGTCTGTCACGTGTTTAAGGAACGACTCAAAAACCCGAAAGACTCATGAAATGAACTAATCAATTCTCTTTCCGGCTCAGACTGCATTGGTTTAGCATATGGGTCTGTCAAGTGTTTAAGGAACGACTCAAAACTAATCAAAACTGATCAATTCTCTTTCCGGCTCAGACTGCATTGGTTTAGCGTATGGGTCTGTCACGTGATTTAGGAATGACTCAAAAACCCGAAAGACTCATGAAAAGAACTAATCAATTCTCTTTCCGGCTCAGACTGCATTGACTGAAACAGGTGAACTACTACTAGCAGTACAGAACCTATAGAATATAGCGCATGCGCGACTGAACGAATCATCCCCCGAGACGACTCGTTCTTCCCGAGTCACATTAATTCGTTCAAAATGAACGAATCGTTCAAGAATGACACATCACTCAGGCCCGTAGGCAGGGGGGGTTCGGGTGGTTCAAACGAACCCCCCCCTCACTGCCAAAGGTCCAGAATTTAAGTCGTTTTTTTTTTTTTATGTTATTATTGTCATCATTGTTTTAATCAATGCTTGTGACAAATATTCTGGGTTGCTGTTTCAAATTAATATGATACATTATTGTAGCTGGACGTGTGTGTGTGTGCGCCGCGCGTGCAGTTCAGAGAGAGTTCTCGCTAGGGGTGGGCTAAGGGGGCTGGAGCCCCGAATTTTCCCAAAAGCCCCGAATCTTTCAGGTTTGAGGTTTCTTAACAGTGCTCTCAAAATATAATTTTTCTAAACATATCTCTCTATTAAAATACGTTAAGCAGTTCAATACCGCTTTTATACAGTATCCGACCATACATCGGCAGCGCTTTCTCTCTCTTCTCTCCGACAGCGAGATCACGAACACCGCAGCTGAACACAGACACGCCTCCTGTCACTCACTCAGAGCAGCGGCAGGCCTCGAGACTCTCTTTCGGTCCGGTGGAAGGGTTTTTGTTATATAACAACCGATATGACAACTTTAGCACATTTGTCAGCTAAACATTCATTCAGTGTTTCAGTGTTAATGACTCTCTACTGCCGCCACCGTTTCATAATGAACTGAAAATTTAAAACATACTACGTTTAACGAGCTAAAATCGAAACCGTGATATGGCTTTGTGCCTTTATGAAACAGCAAAAGACAGTGATTAAGTATATATACAGTCTGTCTGTGCTGCGTGTTTTAAAGAGAAGTGCGCACATTTGCGCACGCGATCAGCTGGTGATCTGGTGATCAAAATAAAAGCTCTCAAGGATTTATCTTTTAAAAAGAAATGAGTACAAAAGTATTGTAAAAAACCCTTTTTAATGTCCAGGTACAAGTCAATGCTGTTTCTTTGTTCAATTTGCACATTGTAGCCTACATGGGTTGAAGCTCTTAATTTTGAGTTTCCAGAGTGCACCAGATTGATGCACCTCATCAATACATACAAAAGGAGGAGAAAAACTCTAAAAAGGTCCACTTTTTGAAAAAAAGAACCCCCCCTTTCAATAGGCTGGCTACGGACCTGTCACTAGTAAGTGAATGTGTGATGATTATCAGGGCCAGTATACATGCAGAAAAGCTGATAAAGACACAAAAGCTGCATTTATGTTTAATTCAGTGTCTTACAGTTACTTTCCCTGTCTACAGCTTTCTCTACAGTGAACAAGATTATAACATTATTGCTGATGCTGATGTATAGATCAAACATTATATCTGAGGTAGACATATATTTCTCTCTGTTATTAAGTTTCCTTAACTTTATATCACGGTAATACTAGGGCTTCCCTCATTCATCATAGGATTCCCCTGCCATCAGGACATATAAAACTCTTAACACAGCTTAATGGACTCGTACAGTGATATAAAAGACCAAATATTTTGTTTGATAACCGTTTGATATTCGCAAATTTAGGGACCGTCTGTAAAGTTACGATATTGGTATTCACGTTTCTACCTTCAATAGCATTTAAAGAGAATGACTTACAGTCACAAAACCAACTGTAAAGTGTTCATCAGGTCGAGCAGTGATGCGCCCTACTCTCTCTCTCTCTCTCACACACACACACACACACACACATATTCAAACACACACAACTCTTTTTTTTTTTTTTACACATTCATCACACAATTCGTTCTACTTAGTGAATTTTATTTTTCCTGCTCATATAAATGTATTGGCCACCCAATGTAAAATTTGTATAAGCAGGAAAAATAAAAACGAAGAAAGAATTGTGTAATGAACGTGTAAAAAGGGAGAAATAGTATATATGCATGTACTTTGAGTGGGGTGTTTGAATAGTCAAGTCAAGTCAAATTTATTTATATAGCGCTTTTTACAATTGGTAATTGTTTCAAAGCAGCTTTACATATTAGAAGCACAGAAAAAAGATNGCCGAGCAGAACAACCACCCAGTAGAGCGTTACAGTAATCTAGTCTTGAGGTCATGAATGCATGAACCAACTGTTCCGCATTTGTCATTGAGAGCATATGTCGTAATTTAGATATATTTTTTAGATGGAAGAAGGCGGTTTTACAGATACTAGAAACATGACTTTCAAATGAAAGATTGGTATCAAAGTATGTGTGAATATGTATGTGCATGTGCGTGTAAGGGTTTGTGTGAGTTCACGTGTGTGTGTGTGTGTGTGTGTGTGTGTGTGTGTGTGTGTGAGTTCACGTGTTGTGTGTGTGTGTGTGTGTGAGAGAGTTCACGCACGTGTTTTTGTGACATATCAGGACACAAATGTGTATAATGACATGGGTATGACATAGGTATTACAAAAAGAGGTGACTTATGAGATCATTACCCATGTCCCCACTTTTCAAAAGGCTTATAAATCATACAGAATGAGTTTTTGTGAGAAAATAAAAGTGTGCACAGTTTCCTGTGATGGTTAGGTTTAGGGGTAGGGGTAGTGTAGGGGGATAGAAAATACAGTTTGTACAGTATAAAAACCATTACACCTATGGAATGTCCCCACAATTCACAAAAACGAACGTGCGTGTGTGTGTGTGTGTGAGTTCACGTGTTGTGTGTGTATGTGTGTGTGTGTGTGTGTGTGTGTGTGAGAGAGAGAGAGTTCACGTGTTGTGTGTGTGTGTGAGAGAGAGAGAGAGTAGGGCGCATCACTGCTCGACCTGATACCTAGATGAACACTTTACAGTTGGTTTTGTGACTGTAAGTCATTCTCTTTAAATGCTATTGAAGGTAGAAACGTGAATACCAATATTGTAACTTTAGAGACGGTCCCTCAATTTGCGAATATCAAACATTCAGCGTCATGTCATCACGATAATCATCACACATTCACTTACCGCTTGCTCTATTTCTGTAAATCCGTTTTTATGAATGAATGATGACTCGTCTTTGTAAACAGCCCCTAGCGGCACCTGCTGGAACAGAAGACTAACAGTAGATAGAGATCATGCATCTGTACTCTACTGCTTTTCCTGCAGTTCCTGGATGTGAAATGTTGATTTTTCTGCCGAATATGAACCACTGAATTTGTGGAAGCGAATTTGTAAAGCGAAATAAAATGGACTTCAATTTCAATTATTGAATTTTTAATAATGAAAATGTGTGTGAAATATTTTTAATTGAAATATTCACAGCTTAAATATACGACCATGTTAAATTTCAGCCCATAAAAATGCAAGCTTTAAAAATACAATGCATCTAAATGCAAGCACAGCTAATGTAATGCATATTTTTTTCAATTAGTGCAATTCAACAAGCTTCTTATTTCAAAAACATTTGGCATTAAATTACTTCCATACTCATAGACTATTATGAAAGAAATTTTATTCTCTGGCCACAAGAATAAATTCCTATTATAGCATCAAAGCGTAAAGCAGTGTTGCAGAATCGAAACGTAGAAGTGACTTGGTTTTCTGAATGAGCAGCAGAACATTCGAGCATGAATATAATGTATTTAATATATGAAACTACTAATACATAGGCTAAATATACACTAAGAATACACGCATATACAAAAGCAAAAGTAAAGACAGGAAAAGAGAGAAGACAAGTAGCAAAACTTACAGACAGTCTTTGAGAGCCAGCAAAGAATCAGTATCACTTTGTTAGGTCGTATAACTTTTCGCATCTAAGATAGAGAGAAGCAGTACTTGCATGAGTTTGCGTGCCGAGTTTCAAAAAGATACATGTGAAGATTCAGTGCTGCTGCAGTTCGTTGGCCTCTTCCGTTTCTGCAGGAAGATTTGAACTGAGGACTTGAAAGTTTGTTTCGCCGGAGATGGTCGTCCCGAAGAAGAGGAGAGCGTGATGGAAGCACGGTCGCCGAGACGTCTGGGAGAGACGTGCGTGGAATGACGAGGGACAATTGAGAGACAATTGAGAGACAAAGGAAAAATGCTTGTGCTTGTCTTTTAAGGAAGAACAAACCAACATGCCTCCTTGGGTGAAACAGCCAATGATAAGGGTGCAATTTTGGCGGGCAAACTTTTTCTTTGTCTTGCGGCTCGATTTGCATAATTTATGAAGTGTCAGATCGGAGTGTATTTTCTTCGAAGTACCATTAAAAATAGAACAATGCATTTTACAGTAATGTGACATACATTGTTGAATAAGACATAAAGAGAGCTTTACAAAGAAACCAAACTTGTCAGGTGCAACAGACATAAAGACATAGATACAATCTTATACTCGCATATAAAGGTTTGGGGTACAATTCACACAACTATAGTCATAGGTAAGCATATATACTAGGGATACCTACATGCAACTTGAAATACAATGATGGGTACACTTTGGTACAGTCATATTTTAAGGATAACTGTAGATACACTCTCAATGCGTGTTTGTGTGTGTGTCTCTCTGTGTGTGTGTGTACGTGTATTGGAGTTTGTCGTCTGGAATGCAGCCACATGGCTTGCAGTAATTCGAACCGAGTTGACCACGATCATTTGAAGTCACAAGGGAGGGAATCGGGAATCCGTCGATACGGCCATAAAATGTGTCAAGTGGGCTGTTAATGTTCGCCAGGCCGGAGCCAATGTGAGATTTACAAACAAAAGTTCAAGGAGTTAAAACTTAAACCCAGTTTATAGTTGTCCTGCTAATTTTTTATCCTGTACAGACCTTACAACACTGTGGAATGTAGTCTTTTATTTGTGTACACTCACAGTAAAAATAAAATGTTGCTGTGGTGCTTTTTGCTAAAATACAGAAAACTAACATGATGCGCGAGCTGCAGTCTCTTTCTCAATGAAGTCCATTCTGATAGTCGTTCGAAAATTAACTAACTTAGTGAAAACTTTTCACACAAACATATTATGTCTAAAGAAATGTGAAAACGTCAGGTTTTAAATCATGTAAGTCAAATCGAAAACAAATATTCTCTGTTTATGTAACTGTTTGAAAAGCGAGAGATGTCAGAGTCAGCTAATTATCCGCTAATGCTGCCACGCCCATGGAGAGCGCAGAGCATTCAAACGCAAATTCTGAGGCGATACATGCAACAGGGATGAGGGGAACGAGGGTTACATACGTAACCGAGACATTTTTCCTAATAGGCTACATGAATGAGTAGGCTTTGCATTGTAGTTTTAACAGTGAAGAAACAATAGGCTAGTGGGCAGCGTTACAACACATGGTGCAACTATGCTCTAAGAGATCCAAGTTCAAGATCTGGCTCGAGGTTTAGCCTTCTCAAGCCAACATAGTTCTTTTAAAATATACATTTATTGATCCAAAAAAGAACTTTATTCATTGTCTGTCATTTTTTATTAGTATTAGTCTTGCTGCATGCCGGGCCAGTATGCCACTTGTTTCAGTGTCCCGTAAGTGGCTCTGGTACCATGGTTTCCAGCACATGGTGCGTCGTGGGCGTAAATGAGCAAGACCCCCCTTTGGCCGTGTGGTACTACAAGCCTTGGCGCAGTGAGATCATCAGGGGCATACCACAGAATGTTTTCTTTCACACGCAGCATGTGCTTGACGTTGTGCAGTCATTTGAGGCTGGGGTATGTGGTGAAATCAGACTGCGTGATCGGGTGGCAGGAGGGGTTTTCGAGGTGGTTTTTCACCATTTGGATGGAAGGATCGGAGGCTTGAAGGTCAGCTATGTCATTGTTGGAAATATGTGGAGCCAGTGAAAGTGGCTGTGATGTGGGAACCAGTGTGGGAGCAGTCCGTTGGCTGCGGGTTACTGCTGCCACACCAAGGGTGGGTGATTGGGCTGGGCTGGGGGTGACCACAGATTACCATGTAGTTCGCCAGTCTTAGCAAGGCATCAGTTTGTTCATTCAAGTCTTTGTCAAGGCCTGATTGCTTTGAGTGTCCCTTCACCTTTTTCCAGTAAACGATCATGTTGTGTGTTTGAGTGATGTCATCACATGTTCGGAACAGGTGTTGGTGTTTGACCGGCTTGTTGTTTGCAGTCTTGAAGCCATTTTGTTTCCAGCCTGGGAGGTGGCATGTGAAACTGAGCCTGGCATAGTTTTTTGAGTCTGTGCAAATGAGGAGTTATTTGATATTATGGGCCAATGCAAGTTGGAGGGTTATGAGAATAGCTGCTACTTCCGCATATTGTGATGACTGGGAGCCCAAATTGAACTGTTGTGGTGGGCAGGGTTGGTCGTTTAACCATAACACCCCTGCACCTGCCTTTAGGATGCCCTCATGGTTGTAGGAACATCCATCAATGTAGGCAGTGGGCATACCTTGGCATGCACTCTCGTCAAAGTACCTGTGACAGGTTGGTTGTTGTTGTTGTTGTTGGGGTACCTCTATCTCCAGTGTCGAAGCTGGTGTGTCATCGGAGCAGTTTTGGCAGGCAGCCAAGCCGTCGCCCAGAGCAGATTTGTGATTTTGGGCATATTGTGCCTCAATAGCCGGGTTTCCACTGTCGGGTGCGTGCCAGGACCAGTCGCGTTTGGACTGTCACTTCCGGGGCTTGATCGTGGCTCGTCGGGGCTTCCTCAGGGCCAACGGCCCGCCGAATACCTTGGTCCAAAGCGGGCCAGCTAGGGCTTGAGGGAGTGGTTACGAACAAAGGCGGAGTTTATCTGTGTGTGAAGACGGAGGCACCGCCGCCATGGACTATTATAACATGTAGGTTACCAGCTAACATCAACATTAAAGACTTTTAAAACCATTTTATCTCAAAACTCACTTTCAGACAGCAGTAGGTGTTTGAAATAACTTCTGTTTGTGATCCGATGTGGATTCTGATCACCACTATGCGCGCTATTACCATAGTAAACATGGTAAATACGACTGCTTGAAGAAATCAGACAAATATATGTAGGCTTTCACAATCATGTATTTATTTTATGTCAGCACGTCTCGTCTCTCAACGGACTGATATACATATTTAGCTCCGCATATTTCATAATATAAAGCAACTTATGTTTTCGGGATTCTGTTTCTCTGTCACTGGAGAGAGTGCTAAAGCTCCTAAGGTCGTATTTTTGGTGGAAAATTTGTAGAAATTATTATTCTTTGTAAATGTGATGTAAACATACTGTCCTATGACTACAAATAAACAGAAATAGACGCGACTTGTCTGGTAAAACATCGATGCTTGGGTTTATACATTTTTAAGTAAACAACAAAATGCCAACAAACGCCTGGTTTTATCATGTTCACTTTACGATCTCGCTAGTTTCCAAGTGATTTCTTTCTGGTTATTTTTCTGATAAAACTTCTATTTGTTTGTGAAATGACGGGTTTGTGTGACTTTGTTCCAGAGAGGCGTGTTACGGGCGGGTTTTAGTGAAGCGCTGCGGCGCTTCTGGCCCGACGGTGGAAATGCAGCGTGATTTTGGGCTCGGTGCTACAGGTCCGGGGCTATTAGCCTAGCCTGGCCCGCTGAAAGCCCTGGCTCGCACTGGCCCGACAGTGGAAAAGCGGCTATTGTTGTGCCCCTGGAGGGCCATTAGCCATGTGGCTATGCGTGAGTTGGTGACTACACCATCTCGGATGCGTTGGCTGTTGAGGAAAGTGACAGGCTGGTGACAGGTCTCTATGATAACCTTTTGTGCCCCAATGTAGTTGGAGAATCTTTGGATGGCCCATACAGTGCAGAGCAAAGCCTTTTCACAGTCTGAGTATTTGCACTCCGGTGACAGGAGTGTTTTGCTGGCATACGCTACGACCCTTTTGTCTTGGTCATATCGTTGGAAGAGACCAGTGCTCAGGCAGTCCTTGGAGAATTCGGCTTCCAAGTAGAACTCCTTCTTTGGATCTGGGTAAGCCAGACATGGAGCTGTACACAAATGTCGTTTCAGTTCGTTCATCGCATTTGTTTGGGCTTCTGTCCAGACAAATGGGCCGTTCTTTTTCAACAGAGCAGTTAGGGGTCTTGCAATGTCCGAGTAGTTCTCCAGAGGAATCAGAGGATTCCTCTGGATAATGGCGGCGCGTCCACACGCAGCGGCTTCTCTCTGTCCCGACAGAACGGTGTTTTCGTGTTTTTTGTCTTGTGAGTCGCAGTGTTTTTGTACGTCGTCATCGTGCCGACCTGTCTTTAAGCGCGCATACAGTCGTGAGTTTCTGCTGGATGTCGGCAGAACCGCATTTCTAGAGTTAAACTCTGCGCACGCGGAACAGCTGCGAGATCTCGGACTGCTCCGGAGGCCTACATCGTCACCGACCCCCACTGCTGCATCTCGCCCACAGCGGAGGCGCCGCAAGCGGTGTGAGAGGAAGCAGAAGAGGGGTAAGCACGGAGGTATCCTGGCTAGGCTAACGGCTAACCCACACAAGCCATCTATCCCCACCATCGTACTGGCTAACGTACGCTCTTTGGACAATAAACTGGATTACATCCGATTACTACATTCAACTCAAAGGACTGTAAGAGACTGTTGTGTTTTTGTGTTTACGGAAACATGGCTTAGCAACAGCGTTCCGGACTGCGCTATTCAGCTCGACCAGCTGACGTGCTATCGAGCGGACAGAGCTCTCGTCGTGGGAGGAAAAACCCGCGGCGGCGGGCTTTGTGTTTACATCAATGATGCGTGGTGCCGCGATGCTGTTGTGATCTGCAAACACTGCTCACCCCTGGTGGAGTTTATGATTATTAAGTGCCGGCCGTTCTATCTGCCGAGGGAATATACTGCCATACTGCTCGTTTCGGTTTACATTCCCCCGAACAACAACAACAGCAACAGGAGTGAGGCACTAAATGAACTGCACCAGCACATCAGTGAGCAGCAGACAGCACACCCTGATGCTTTTCTCATCATAGCTGGGGATTTCAACCATGCTGACTTAAAGAGTGTGTTTCCAAAAATACACCAACACATTAATTTTAAAGAGGTAAAAACATTTTAGACTTTGTCTACTCCACACAGAGAGGAGCTTACAAACGGCACCACTGCACAGAAGACTCCACCCCCTCCCGGTGACCAGGTGATGACGCTGACTCCGGACAGCGTGAGGAGATCCTTCAGCAGGATCAATTCACGCAAAGCTCCGGGTCCTGACAACATTCCTGGGCGTGTACTGAGAGACTGTGCAGCAGAACTCACTGATGTCTTCACAGACATTTTCAACATCTCACTTAGTCAGGCTGTTATTCCCACATGTTTCAAAACCACCACCATCATTCCAGTCCCGAAGAAGCCATCTCCATCCTGCTTCAATGACTACCGTCCTGTTGCACTTACTCCCAACCTCATGAAGTGCTTTGAACGGCTAGTCATGCACCACATCAAGTCTGCCCTCCCCCCCGTCCCTGGACCCATTCCAGTTTGCATATCGGTCCAACCGGTCGACCGATGATGCCATCTCAACTACCCTCCACTCAGCACTCACACATCTAGAGAAAAAAGACTCATACGTCAGAATGCTGTTCATAGACTTCAGTTCAGCATTCAACACAATCATCCCTCAACAGCTCATTCACAAACTGATCGAGCTGGGGCTCAACACTTCGCTGTGCAACTGGCTGTTGGACTTTCTGACTGGAAGACCTCAGGCAGTACGGGTCGGCAGCAACACATCCAGCACCACCACACTGAACACTGGGGCCCCCCAAGGATGTGTGCTGAGCCCCCTCCTCTTCACTCTGCTGACCCACGACTGCATACCGTCACACAACTCCAACCTCTTTATTAAGTTTGCGGATGACACGACTGTGGTGGGTCTCATTAGCAACAGAGATGAGACAAACTACAGGAGCGAGGTGAGCCGCTTGGCAGGGTGGTGCAGTAACAACAATCTCTCTCTGAACGTGGAGAAGACGAAGGAGATTGTTGTTGACTTCAGGAGAGCGCACACTCAGCATGTTCCTCTGACCATCAACGGTGCGACTGTGGAGAGAGTGAGCAGCACCAAGTTCCTGAGTGTGCACATCACAGAGGACCTCTCCTGGACCGACAAAACCACAGCACTGGCCAAGAAATCTCAACAACGTCTCTACTTCCTCCGCAAACTGAGGAGAGCCAGAGCCCCACCCCCCATCATGTGCACCTTCTACAGAGGCACCATCGAGAGCATTCTGACGAGCTGCATCACTGTGTGGTATGGGGCCTGCAATGCGTCCTGCCGGAAGACTCTGCAACGCATAGTGAGAGCAGCTGAGAAGATCATTGGTGTCTCTCTCCCCTCCCTCCAAGAAACTTACGGAACCCGTCTCACTCGCAAAGCCCTCTGCATCGCAAGTGATACCACCCACACGTCACACAGCTTCTTCAGTCTGCTGCCATCAGGGAGGAGACTGCGGAGTCTCCAGGCCAGGAATATTCATCCCAGATGGTAGGCTTTGGGAACGCTGATGTCTGTGGCCATGCAGCTGTTGAGCAAATTGTGGACTACACAGGATGACACTTCAGTGAGGGGTGTGGCTTCAAGAGTGAGTCCAAGTTCCACGCCTTCAGGTGAAAGTTGGAAGAAGCCCAGCATGTGGTTTAGGGTTTGAACATGTTGCATGTTGAGCCAAACAGCGACCCCTTTGGTGTAAGCTGGTACTACACCTTCCTGTATGTTGACCAGGATGCAGACCTCTGGGATGGTCTGGCCTGACGGGAAGTTTTCAGTGTTGACAGGAACAACAGTGGGCTGTAAAGTCATTGGGGCCCACACCACCTCATGGATAATGTCACAAGCTTTAGGGCACATCAGGAGGTCCGGAAGGACCAGGAAGTGACGGGTTAGATGCCGGTCGTTCCATTTCAAGTTCAAAACGCCGATGTCCTTGGCAGTCGTCATGGTTGACAGACGAAAGTCCAATGGGAAGCGTGTGTGCTTGTTGGCAAATGGGAGGTCCGGTGTTCCTTCAATGAGAGCACTGAACAGCGTGTGGCTGAAGGCTGAGTTGTCTGCCCACAGTGTGAGAATAATGTCTGTTGTTGTTACATCATTCAGCTGTAAGTCTGTCCTGACCTTGGGGCAGAAGGAGTCAGAGTCTGTGGTGAGTTGAAGTATGTAGAGTAGTGAACTTGAACTTTGCTCTGGTGCTGAGACTGTGTTCCCGCGGCTGGCTGCGAGATTTCCCGTGACCACTGTGACCTGACAGTCTGGCTCAGGTGGTCTGGGTGACTGGAAAGGCAGAGGTTCTCGCACTTGAGCCCAGATTTTTAACTGTCTGGAGTCCAATAAGAGCTCAAAGCGGTCTAGCAGGTATTTGCAGATGAAAAAGGGAAACATGTCCACTTGTGATCTGCACACAGGAGGTACCAAGCTCATTGGACCGATTGTGTGGTGGATGGGAGCTATTTGTTCAAGGTGGACCTCATTTTGGCTGTACAACTGCACATTTAGCTCACATCTTTGTGATTTGAGAGTCAGATTTTGTCTCTTAGCTTCATCTCTCAGTCTTTCAAAAAGATCAGAGACTGAATAACTGGTTTGATTTTCTACAGTCTTTTCAGACTGTAAAAATGATGAAGGAAGCTTTTGATATTTAGAAAGAAATTCAAATTCAAACAAATGTTGGAAGCATGATCTAAACAGGCAACAATATGCTTGGGGTTCAGGGTGTAAGAATCGACTGCATCACACTTGGAACCAATAAAAATCACACTTTTTCAGCAGATGACACTGCTTAGCATAAGCTTCGTGGACCAAGTCTCACAGCTGCTGAGTAGACATACTGCGTGGGCAGGCCAAGGCTCCCAGATGTTGACTCACCGCAAGGTGCAGATTTTGAAGAAACAGAGTTTTGAAGATAAAATCTTCCTCCACTCCTGGCTGGTTACGTGCTCCAAAGTAGGCCCTTCGCAGTCGGTTGTAGTACGCTTGTGGGTTTTCCAGTTGGCCCTGTTTAAGGTCCATGGCAGCAGGGAGCCCTTGGTCCGATTCAGGGTCAGAAAACTCTTTGATCAAAGCCTGTCGTAGTTGCTGGCAGATTTGACAGCTGCTGGCGAAGGTTCTTGGATGCTGGACGTCTTAGGCAGTGGACTTTCAACCCCCTTTTGAACTAGGGATTCTTGACTGACCAGGGGAAACTCTGTGATGTGTGTTTCCCCTCTCATGCCACTTTGCAGTTCTCTGTAACGAGTATCAAGTTAATCTTTTAAATATTCTCTTTGTTGTTTCAGAGCAATGACTTCTTTCCGGGCCTGTTTAAGATGATTTTCACAGGCCCTGGCTTTAGGGTGTCTTTCTTTCAGCTCAGTCTCTGCTCTGGCTAGGAGAGCTTCACCTTGTTGGAGTTTTCCAGTTAGTTCCTCTCTCGATTCCTTTTCCAACTGCTCTCTACGCCCCATCTCCAGGTGGAGATCTGCAAGGGCTTTTTGAAGTCTTTGCACCTCCTCCTGTAGCTTAGGTTTGGATTCATCCGCTGTCCCCCGCTGGTCCTGGGTCTTGATGAGTCGCTGATTGAGGCGATGTTGAGTCTGGGCCCGATTCCTCCATGCATCTGCGGCCTGGAGCTTGAGCACTGCTGCTTCCTGCTCCAGAAGGGCGTTGCTCCTTTCGCTAAGCTTCACCTGGGCAATGAGGTTGTGGGCGATGACTCCGATGATTTTCGCTGTCTGTAGCTCTGTGTGATCGTGGGCCATCAATCGATTCAGGTTGTCGTCCAGCTGCTCGTTGCTCAGGTGCTGGAGGTCCACAGTGGCATTGGGCAGGAACGTGCTGGTCAGGGTGCCCAACCAGGTCTTGAGATGGTCCCAGTGGGTGCCGGGGCTGGATGCTCTGAACACGTTGGCTTACTGTTGGCGAGAGAAAGACAGCACAAACAGAACCAATGCAAGCACGCGCAGGACTAACGAGTTAGTGGAATGTAGGCTAGACACTTATTGTCGATAGCCGAGAATGACCACGTGGGCCAATTTGTGTGGGTGAGTGCCGGATTTGAATAAAGATTTTGACAGGGGGTAGCTCTACGAGTCCTCTAATGACTCTGGCTGCTCGGTCATCTATCTATTATTCAGCTTTCCGTGATGGCTCTTACAGGCTCTGCCTTTACGTAAACTGAAAGAAACAAACACAGCAGAAAAGCAAAACAGAACAGGATGAACTCAATTAATGAGAAAACAGAACAAACAACAAATAAAAAGGAGAAACCTAGTGAAACCTAAGCTTCCTATCACGGCAAGGGTTTATGACAGGGCCAGAAGAGGGCGCTATTGCGGTATAAAACCTAGAGAGATGGTATGGCTTAAGAGTAAAAGGGGTTGGCCAACAGTTAAATGATCAGAGAATATCTAATATTCTGTGGCTTTCAATAAGTGAATGGACTGTATGTCATTAATCTAGGTCTGGGGTGAATTGTGATTGCTCAGATAAGAACTCAGTGGTGGGGACAACCTTTCCTAGACGTTCCAACACTCAACTGCGGTGTCCGTGGGCACCCTGTCCCCTTTGTACCACGATGCAACCTCTCAAACAGGGACTTTTAGCACAATTGGTAGATTTGCAAAAGTGCTCAGGCGAGGTGTTTTTGCCAACGGCCAGATTGATGGGTCAAAATTCAGTTTTCCCTGAACCCAGAGTCTGTCCCCTCAACGGGCAGTTACTCCAAACGGGCAGTTCTGTTGTGCAGAAACCTGAACAGGGAAATTAAACAAAATTGCCTTTGTTGTCAACCTGGACTTGTTGCCTCCCTGCACCTGACGCACCCAATTGCTGTGTTGCCGGTGGCACGAGGTCAGAAATGTCCACGATTCACACACAGCCAGTGCCGGATCCTTCAGGCCAGGTGACTCCACTTACTGGAACTCACTGGAACAACCGTCAACTCACCACCAAGCACTAGAGGGGAACTATCTGCAAGTACACAAATGGTCACGTAAACACAACTTAATTGTAAATTTAAATCTCAATTTAAATCTTGTTTAAACCAAATTTAAATAAGTGTGTAGGACAAAAGAATAGGGGTCTAAAATGACAGTCAGAATGAACTAGCTAAAAGCAGAACAGAAATAAACAATAAGGCAATGTAAAAAAACGTTGTTTAATTAAATTTAAAATAAGGGAGGCTTGGGTGTGAGAGTGCTATTACCATAAAATAAAAACAAAAGATACAGAAATAAATGTGAATAAAATGAAACAGTAAGTAATCAAAAGGAATTAATTTCCAAAGTAAAAATAATTCAAGAGGGAAAGTAAAATAAATAAAATAAAATAAATAAAATAAAAGTAGAATAAAGTAAAAATGTAAAACAGGAAAAAGGGGGAAAAAAGAAAAAAAAAAACAGAAAAATGCCAAGAGGAGGGAATTTACTTATCTGGGGAGTGTCCACAAGGGGGAGCACTTCCAGAAAGTGAATTCTCTTGTTGGAAGGGAAACTTAATTCAAATTAAAACTTAAACATGTTTAAACTAAATTTTAATCAGTAAACCACATTCCAAATACAATCGAAAGGATAACCATCAAAAAAAAAAAAATGATAACAGCAAGCAAAATTAAAGTAGCCAAGGGGAAATTGGAAACAATTCAGGTCAAAGTATGGAGAGCAGAGCTAACTCAGAACGCCCACACGATGGCGTTAATGAGTCCACACAACAATGACGTAGGGAGGTGTGTTACACACCTGAACAGACTGCCCTCTGGCGTCTAGTCAGAGGTACTGCATCCACCTACTTTAAACTCGTGATTTTTTTAAATTAGCGCGTCTGTGGAGATCTGACTCACTTACGGCTGATTTAACTGCAACTATCACGGGTACAATATTTAGAATCTCGGCAGATTCTTTTGTGCCAGTTCACCTTTATCACGTGTACACAATTTTGGGGATCAGTGGATCCCTTTTTGTGCAAACTTAGTGCACACAAATATGTAACTTTGCAGGATTTCTTCGCTGCGTTATGAATCAACACTGGATCAGGGTGTTGATAAACCCCCAATTTTACATATCAATCGGATAAATCAGATAAACTGTTTTTCAGATTAGATTTGCACTAGGTAATGTTATTGGTTAGCTACGCCAATGATTTACCAAGGGAGCAAGGCGCTATTTTGGATTATCGGACAACACAATAATTCAAATTTAATAGCGCTACGAATTATGAGGCCTTCTGAGAGAGAGAGGGAGAATCTCGTCCCAATCAATCTTTTAAATCACGCTGAACAACGATTTCTTCATTTTATTCAAGCGGAAATTAATATTAAACTGTTGCAAAGAGATTGTCACCCCTTTGCCGATACAAGTTTGAATATTAATGGACTGCAGTTTATTTTAAACGGTCAACAATTGACTAAAGTGTTTGGACACAAATATCAGTTTGTTAACGTTTTTCAGAGTGAGGGACGCGTCGTCTTGTCTTGTCTCACTGAATAGAGTGCGCATAAACATCAAATCACGCACAAAACCAAGTTTAAAACGTTGCTCGCATTCTCCACCAAAAATTATCTATCTCTAACGTATCACAGGTATTTAATCAATTAGCTCAAATCATGGGTGAAATATATATATATATATAATAAATCATAACGCCTTCTGATTAATTATGATATAGATCGACCCAAGAGGGAATTATGCACATATATTGTGAATTAATTACAACGGATTACATATACACTGCGTTCCAAATTATTATGCAAGTGACATATCAGTAAGATTTCAGTACAATAAACATTCAGATTGTAGTTTTTCTAAGAAAATGTTTGTTTATTTATCCATCCATGTCTTTTTAGATAACTGGTATCAATTTCAGACAAAATAATTTGCCAGATCTATGGAAACCCTACTTAGAGGTTGTTCCACATTATTAAGCAAATCACAGTTCTCATGCAATATGGGGAGGAAGAAAGATCTTTCTGAAGATGAAAAGCATGAAATGGTGCAATGTTGTGCAAAAGGCATGAAAACAACTAATATTGTGTGAAA
>RJVU01080398.1:1977165-1996181 GCA_003731715.1 Anabarilius grahami | reverse complement strand
TAAAAAGAGAAAAGTGGACAGCGAAAACAGAGCTTTTAATCAAGAATGGACGGATTCTTACATGTTCATTCTTCCCACGGGCAGTTTATTTAAATTGATCATTTATTATTAGAGTACTTATTATTTCCCTACAACTCAATATATAAAATGACAATAAATATTGTTAAAATATTATTCAATTTGTACTTTCATTTTATTTGACAGTCGTCTCTTGACTAGGCTACTTACATATTTTCATACAACTACTAGGCTGTGGCACTGAATGATAACACAAGTTAGTCATTGTGATGTTGCGGACCTTTGGTTGCTGATTTTTTTTCTAACTGGACCTCTTAGAATTTTAATTCAATACCCCTGATTTAGACCATCCATTGTAGTACGGCATTCGTCAGTGAATAAAATTATTTAAAAATGAGTCTTCATGTATTTCTACACCCACTGTAAATGTTTCTCTATGTGAGGTTTGGTTTAGAGTGGCTGAAATGCATCTTTACGCACAACTGCCAGCCTGCATGGAGAGCTTTCAGACTCCAGAGACACCAGAAGCTTCAAATACCTGTTTTCTGCTCAACACTGGCTTTTTTTTATAGATGCCCTTTTAAAACAATTCATTTTTTTGACAGGAACTTTCATTAAGAAGCCTTTCTCTGACCGAGTTCTGCTGTGCTCTAAATCACTCACAAATCTTATGATAATTCGATAATCTCCATTCAGTTTCACACAATATTAGTTGTTTTCATGCCTTTTGCACAACATTGCACCATTTCATGCTTTTCATCTTCAGAAAGATCTTTCTTCCTCCCCATATTGCATGAGAACTGTGACTTGCTTAATAATGTGGAACAACCTCTTAGTAGGGTTTCCATAGATCTGGCAAATTATTTTGTCTGAGATTGATACCAGTTATCTAAAAAGACATGGATAAATAAACAAACAAACATTTTTTTTCACATGAATATAATGCATTTAATATATGAAACTACTAATACAGAGGTTATACATCTAACTATGCACAGAGGATATACATATATACAAAAGCAAAAGTAAAGACAGGAAAAGAGAGAAGACAAGTAGCAAAACTTACAGACAATCCTTTGAGAGCCAGCAAAGAATTAGTATCACTTTGTTAGGTTGTATAACTTAATGCATCTAAGATAGAGAGAAGCGGTAGATACATGTATACGGTAGTTTCAAAAAGATACATGTGAACAGTGTTGTCACGGTACCAACATTCCAGTATTCGGTACCGATACCATGAAAACTTTACGGTTCTCGGTACCAATTTCGGTACCACAGCAAAATCTGTCGGAACTATTTTACTATTTTATATAGCCTATTTTAAAAACATTAAATATGATTTGAAGCGTGTGTGTGTGTGTGTGTGTGAATGTTTGTGTGGGTATTTATAGGCTACCTCAATGAAATAAATTTTGAAATATATATATAAAAAAAAAAAAAAATGCTCAAACATCCATTTTGTACTGCTGAAAAAAACCTCATATGCTGGTAAGGTTATGAAGCTGGTATGCTGGTTTGAGCTGGTGTATGCTGGTCAAGTGCTGGTCCAGCATAGGACCAGCATACACCAGCTCAAACCAGCATACCAGCTTCAAAACCTACCTTACCAGCATATGCTGTTTTTTTTTCAACAGGGGTAACAGACGTGTGTGTTTATTTTAGCTATTCCATTAGTGAAACAACACACTACAGCCTGTAAAACTATGAAAATATCGGTTAATAATGGTAACCTAAATAATAAGAAAGCTAAATATTATTTCAAAAAACATTTGTTTTTTATTTCCACACAAAAATGCGTCATATAGCCAAAGTCCCGTTATTAGTCTTTGATATAGCCTACTGCTCTGCGCTTTGAGAGGGATGAGGGACACGAGCAGGAAAGAGACCATTTCTCTTTAATAATATCTTCATGTTATCTCCTGATGTTACTGACACTTGTTGTAAAAGGTCTGAAGAGCGAGTTTTATCCTCCACAGGGGCAAGACATTCAGGCTATGTTTGATTTTGCGCTGTCAGAGAAAACTAAAGTAAAAATCACTGGTGTGTCAAACGCGCTATACAAATAAACTTGACGCGCCTTGTAAAGTCTAATAACAATCACAAACTGTGTTAAATAGAAATTGACGAGCAAGCAAAAAGGTTTCTGTCCTACGTTTTTCTTTTCTACTTTACCACAGTAAAGAATGCGAATAGCCTATAGGCTATAATAGGCCTAAATGCGAACGAAAGAAAGAAACGTTTAATCCCCTGCGTGAGTGAAGATTTGGGAAAAGAAACAGATTCCATGTTCAGTGGAATAACTAATGGAATATTGTTAAATTGTCTGATAATCAGGTGACCAGATCGCGATTCGCAAAACAGAATACAACGCTTAAATGTATGGATTCGCGTACCTCTATCATTCTGCATTAACCAAAATGTTTCCATGGCTGCGATGTCACATTTAATTGCTAACCTATTATTTCTTTTGCAAACAAAGCTTTGTGCTTCACTCGTGTCATATTCAAGTAAATACTGCCACAGTCCTATCAGTGGGTACCGAATATACCCGGATTCTCGGTACTACCGGTACTACAGAAATGCGGGTATCGTCACATTTTCAAAATTTCAGTACCGACTTGGTACAGAAGTACCGGTACTTTTGACAACACTACATGTGAAGATTCAGTGCGGCTGCAGTTCGTTGGCTTCTTCCATTTCCACGGGAAGATTTGAACTGAGGACTTGAAAGTTTGTTTTGCTGGAGATGGTCGTCCCGAAGAAGAGGAGCACGTGATGGAAGCGCAGTCGCCGAGACGTCCGGGAGAGACATGCACGAGAGGGCGAGGGACAGTTGAGAGACAATCGAGAGACAAAGGGAAAAATGCTTGTGCTTGTCTTTTAAGGAAAAACAAGCCAACACGCCTCCTTTTGTGAAACAGCCAATGATAAGGGTGCAATTTTGGCGGGCAAACTTTTTCTTTGTCTCCATTTATGACCTCATTTGCATGGCTTATGAAGTGTCAGATCGAAGTGCATTTTCTTCGAAGTACCATTAAAAATAGAACAATGCATTTTACAGTAATGTGACAAACATTGTTGAATAAGGCATAAAGAGAGCTTTACAAAGAAACCAAACTTGTCAGGTACAACAGACATAAAGACATAGATACAATCTTATACTCGCATATAAAGGTTTGGGGTACAATTCACACAACTATAGTCATAGCTAAGCATATATACTAGGGATGCATACATGCAACTTGAAATACAACAATGGGTACACTTTGGTACAGTCATATTTTGAGGATAACTGTACATACACTCTCTAGGTGTGTTTGTGTGTGTCTATGTGTCTCTGTATGTGGTGTGTATTGGAGTTTGGCTACATCTGGAATGCAGCCACATGGCTTGCAGTAATTCGATCCGAGTTGACCACGATCGTTTGAAGTCACAAGGGAGAGTTTCAGGAATCTATCGATATAGCCATAAAATGTGTCCAGTGAGCTGTTAATGTCAGCCCGGCCCGGAGCCAATGTGAGATTTACAAACAAAAGTTCAAGGAGTTAAAACTTAAACACAGTTTATAGTTGGCCTGCTAATTTTTGATCCTGTGCAGACCTTACAATGGATATGAAAATATAAACTGATCATGCTTTGTGTATGCCAGGTTAAAGAGATGTGTTTTTAGTCTAGATTTAAACTGACAGAGTGTGTCTGCTTCCCGAACAATGCTAGGAAGGCCTCAACTTCTAATTGCCTCCTTTACTGCTTATTAATAGTTAGTAAGGTAGTTTTTTAGCATTTAAATTTAGGTATTGGGTAAGATTAAGGGATATAGAATGAAGTCATGAAGAATAAGGCATTATTATGTGCTTTATAAGTACTAATAAACAACCAATATACTAGTAATATGCAAGCTAATAAGCAACTAGTTAAAAGTGTAAATTGAACCCTAAAATAAAGTGTTACCGAAATTTATATTTTGTAAAATTTTGGACCATCTCCCCCAACCACTAGCATGCCTCACAAAAACTCTATGGTTCTGCACGAATCACCTAGGCTGTGTGACATATTTTAGCTTCAAAAATAAGAAATTCACCAATAGACAACTTCTGGGCACTATTCATTTTGTACCTTGAATAAGATTAGAGTGAACTTTATAGTTACCTACGCAATGTGTAGAATATCAGATATCAATAGAACACGTCGTCAAATTATATTTGAAAGGATTGTTGCCGCTTTCATAGACATCAGTACATTATACAAACTATATAATTTAGAATTTAGCAGTTGATCACAAGAAGCATTGAACATTCTAATCACACCAGTGTGATCGATTCCAGAGCATGGAATCTGTTGCTGTCTATTCCTTTACAGGCTGGAGACTCAGAACTTGGTTGTATCTCTTACTACCTCCCACCACTCAGGCCAGAGACTCAGCATGTGTATTAGAGTGTGTTCACACTTGAAGTTTGGTTTGTTTGGTTCAATTGGTCCAGGCCAAAAAAAAATTAATTAGTCCTGGTCCGATTAGCGTTCAGATTGGCAATTTTATCACTGAACCTAAAGGCATAGGGATACGTTCACAACCTGATTGGTGGGATTTTTTGACGTATTGCCTATTTTGAGATTGAACTTACAGAGCATCCAAAACAATGTTGTGTGCTGAGATAAATGCGCTTGTTGTGTGTGCGTAGTCTGCATATGATGGTATTTTGGCAAGCTGGGAACTTGTGAAGAGTTTTTAAAATGTGTAAAGGAGTCAAAACTCCCTCTGTCACACACACAAACGATCTGCTGCGTGGAGACGCATGTCTGATGCCTGTGATGTGCAAACTCGTGACTATGATGAGAAAAAAGGATATGCGTGATCATTCTGTCCTTTTTAGGGTCTTATCTTCCTGTTTTTGGCTCGGTTTACATGTCTTTGGTCCATCTTGCGTTCATATACAGGTCCTTCTCAAAAAATTAGCATATTGTGATAAAGTTCATTATTTTCCATAATGTAATGATAAAAATTTAACTTTCATATATTTTAGATTCATTGCACACCAACTGAAATATTTCAGGTCTTTTATTGTTTTAATACTGATGATTTTGGCATACAGCTCATGAAAACCCAAAATTCCTATCTCAAAAAATTAGCATATTTCATCCGACCAATAAAAGAAAAGTGTTTTTAATACAAAAAAAGTCAACCTTCAAATAATTATGTTCAGTTATGCACTCAATACTTGGTCGGGAATCCTTTTGCAGAAATGACTGCTTCAATGCGGCGTGGCATGGAGGCAATCAGCCTGTGGCACTGCTGAGGTGTTATGGAGGCCCAGGATGCTTCGATAGCGGCCTTAAGCTCATCCAGAGTGTTGGGTCTTGCGTCTCTCAACTTTCTCTTCACAATATCCCACAGATTCTCTATGGGGTTCAGGTCAGGAGAGTTGGCAGGCCAATTGAGCACAGTAATACCATGGTCAGTAAACCATTTACCAGTGGTTTTGGCACTGTGAGCAGGTGCCAGGTCGTGCTGAAAAACGAAATCTTCATCTCCATAAAGCTTTTCAGCAGATGGAAGCATGAAGTGCTCCAAAATCTCCTGATAGCTAGCTGCATTGACCCTGCCCTTGATAAAACACAGTGGACCAACACCAGCAGCTGACATGGCACCCCAGACCATCACTGACTGTGGGAACTTGACACTGGACTTCAGGCATTTTGGCATTTCCTTCTCCCCAGTCTTCCTCCAGACTCTGGCACCTTGATTTCCGAATGACTTTGGACCACTGAGCAACAGTCCAGTGCTGCTTCTCTGTAGCCCAGGTCAGGCGCTTCTGCCGCTGTTTCTGGTTCAAAAGTGGCTTGACCTGGGGAATGCGGCACCTGTAGCCCATTTCCTGCACACGCCTGTGCACGGTGGCTCTGGATGTTTCTACTCCAGACTCAGTCCACTGCTTCCGCAGGTCCCCCAAGGTCTGGAATCGGTCCTTCTCCACAATCTTCCTCAGGGTCCGGTCACCTCTTCTCGTTGTGCAGCGTTTTTTGCCACACTTTTTCCTTCCCACAGACTTCCCACTGAGGTGCCTTGATACAGCACTCTGGGAACAGCCTATTCGTTCAGAAATTTCTTTCTGTGTCTTACCCTCTCGCTTGAGGGTGTCAATGATGGCCTTCTGGACAGCAGTCAGGTCGGCAGTCTTACCCATGATTGCGGTTTTGAGTAATGAACCAGGCTGGGAGTTTTTAAAAGCCTCAGGAATCTTTTGCAGGTGTTTAGAGTTAATTAGTTGATTCAGATGATTAGGTTAATAGCTCGTTTAGAGAACCTTTTCATGATATGCTAATTTTTTGAGATAGGAATTTTGGGTTTTCATGAGCTGTATGCCAAAATCATCAGTATTAAAACAATAAAAGACCTGAAATATTTCAGTTGGTGTGCAATGAATCTAAAATATATGAAAGTTTAATTTTTATCATTACATTATGGAAAATAATGAACTTTATCACAATATGCTAATTTTTTGAGAAGGACCTGTATCATTCGAACCGCACCAGAGTCCATTTGGAAGCGGATCGAGACCCATCTTTTTCAGCGGTCTCGGTCTGCTTGTTTGGTGCGTACCAGGGTTCGGATGGCAGCATTCACACATATTCAAATGATTCGCACTAACAGAGCAATCGCACCAGGGTTAATTTTAATCGAACCAAATATGACAAGTGTGAACGGACCCTTAATGTCTCTCAGTCACCGCTGCTGCACCCAAAAAGTCCTAAGAAATGTTATGGTGGTCCAGGCCTAAACCTTAAGATGGGATTTCAAGATGGATGAAGGGCAGAAACTGCATGTGGACCAATGAGAAATCCTTTCCGTTCTTCCCGGGCTTGGTTATAAGGTTCTTCTTCTTGCCCTCCAAGAGGTATTGAGGTATCTGCTAGTTGTCCCAGCATCTGATGCCGTTGGACATTTGTTTGTGCTAGTCCACCAAGATCCAATGAAATGTAACAAAACTTTCTCCACCGTTGCAGTCAGATAGGGACCCCACCTGAAAACTGGGCCCTGGTTCAGCCATGAAAATAATAAATAATGCTGTTATGCTGCAAATGATCATAAACATAACTTTGATAGACTGAGTCATTAAAGCAGTGTTGTGGGCTATTGGCTTTTTCTTTTTATCCTGCTATCACTATGTGAAGAAACAGATACTGCACTGTTGCAATTAACACAGCAGATAAAATCATTACATTTTGTAGATTTAATTAAATTATTTCAATAGATTATATATGAAATCTTGTTTCTCTCATTTATTTTCCCAAAGAGAACTCTTTCAAACTTTTCCTTCACTTGAAAACACTATAACTTGTCCCTCGCTTTACAGAGAGGCTCGTAAAAGAAGAATAAAAAAAAAAGACAAAATAAATGACAAAAAAAAAAAGTTTTTTATTTTGAATGAACCCTCAGTGTTTTTATAATTAAGTAATGACAGTAATGTTTTCTTGCATACCACCAATTGTATGGTGTAATTTCTTTATTTAAAAGTGCAATGTGTAAAATTTGGGAGGATCTATTGACAGAAATGCAATATAATATACATAACTATGTTTTCAGTGGTGCATAAAGACCTTACATAATGTAGCAAATTAGCTCAAAATAAATATGATAATTAATCTAAAGTTATAATGAATTATAAATATTTGGATCAGTTAATACAATTAACTTAATGTAATAAAATGAATATTACAATCAATTAACCTGTTTTGCCAATGAACACTCAGTGTTAATTGTTTATTAATTCTAAGATATGTTCATTTCCAGGTTATGGGAAATAACAATCTTATTGTACAGTACTACTCAGAGCATGTAGTCAGGATCAGCATAATTAGGGGCTCCAGTATATGAGCATGAAACACGCACAACTTTACATGTGACATGAACAAGACTTTATTAACTAGACTAAACACTTAACTACTCTAACATTCACACACATACATGCATACAGTTTACCAAGGGAAAGAGAGAGCCGAAGCAGAATACAGGAAGGCAAGAAGTTACAGCATTGTTTGAAATTCAGCAGATCAACAGCCTTGAGCAAACCATCAGTTTAGTTCTAACATGCCCTTCTTTAAAAGGGGTAAGGATACTTAATGTATCAAATAATGAGACTAAGTTTGATACTTGCATGTCTCGCCCATTTGAATTAAAACTGTCCTGATGCAATTTGTGGAGGTTCCCGTTGATATTTGCTGATATTGTCTTAATGAAAGAGAACCAGTTGGATTCAGAGGATCTTTGGTCAATGGAAGGTCTAGGCCGAAGCCTGGCACAAGCTTGGGGTTCCCTTTCGAATGGGAACTCTACTCTGCGTTTGCAGTAAACGCTTTGGGGAACGTCACTTGACCCAGGTGTCTAAAAGCAACTATCCAATAACTCCAATCCCTATTGGCCGGCGACAGCCTATGACGTAACATGGCGCGACCCGGAAGTATAAAAGGAGCGCCGGGAGAAACAGAAGACATCTCATCGTCTTTCGGCCCTGTTCTGTCTGTATAGTTCCTAGTTCTGGCCTCCTCCCGAGGGAGTTGTTAGGCCATATGCCCATTATGCCCATTATGCCCATTATCCCCTTGCTATGTTTAACAGCTAGGTTGTACACTGTTTTTAGACTCCCTGATGCTGTTATCTCAGGTGGTAGGCCCTTGTCTTTGTGTAGATAAGTTCATGCTGTGTGTGCAAGGCCCCACTTTCTAGAACTTTTATGCTATGGAAAATGTGTTCTTTCCTCTGAACTGCTTGTTTTATTTTATCAAGTTTGAGTTGACGTTGCTAGTGTTTAGCATCGGTCCTCTATGGCTCAGTACAGATTTGAGAATCTGTAGGGAGAAAATTATTTTCCTCTTTGAAAATAGCATATACATCAAAGCATTGTGTAAAATTGCTTTGAAGTTCTATATGTGAGCTTACTTCTGCTGCCACAGGTTAGCACCTGTTCTCATAATAGCAGGCTTTTTCATGTAGCTGCTTTTGGAGACATTGGTGACCTAATATTCCCCATTTGTAGGTAGGGCTGGGCGATAAAACGATAACGATATGTATCGCAATAGACACGTGATCGATATTAATAAAAAATGTGTTCGATAAAACGTTCGATATTTTTTATTCTTCGTCGGAAGAAAACAGAGGTTGCGAAGCAAGTTTGGTTGCATTAACAAAGGCACTCGTTGTCTCGTGCTGGTCTGCTGGATTCCTCTTCAGTAACCGGCGACTGATAAGCAGAAAATGAGTGCCGCAGTGAGCGAGGAAATTGTAAATAAAAAAGGAAAAGTGTTCATTGTGACTTTAGACTAGGGTGACCACCTGACTATTGATCTGTTGCAGGACAGTAGATGTGATTTTGCGGGACACATGAGACAGATAAATTTACAACTATTACGCTATGTAAATATTGATTTACATTTGTTGGCAAACTTGGCATATGCGCCGATTAATGTTTCTGCCGGTGGGTGCCCACACTATAATGTTGCGCTTATGGCAACATTAAATCCTGGAGAGAAGACAATTCTAGATTCACGGCTGCACATGCAGGAGGACAAAAGATTGAGCGCGCAGATGTGATATCTGAGCGAGAGCGCGCGCGCGTCCAGTTTTGTGCGAGAAGGGAATCCGCCTGTGAGTGGAGAGATTGCTCGCGCATTTGATGCGCTCTCGACATTTTTCAATATAATAACGCCATAGAAGCCGCATTAGATGAAATATTAACGTGAGAAGAAAGTCGTGTCTGAATTTCGCAATTTTGTATTGGTTAAAACAAATGTAGAATATCTCGTTTTCTGTAGGTGCTCGACCATTTCCGTTGTGGCGCTTGATCGCCGCCGTTCGTTGGAAATATTTAACATCAGGATGGATGATTACATGCTTTAAATCATCGATTTGGGCAGCTTTGAGCAGCTCTTGAGGTTCTTATCCAGTATGGAAGATGAAATCCTTGCTGGTGTAGTTGTGTTTACCGACTTTGATGAGGCCTGCTCTTTGCGCTGTCCACTCAGTTGTCATCAGAGGGAAAACCTCTCTCTATGATTGCACTGGTTGGTTATTTTCACAGCTAGAATATGACGGCTGCACAAAAAGATTTTTAAATGCTCACAGTTTTTATTATATTTTTTACTGTGGTATTGTAATTTCAGGGATGAAAAAAAATAGACATAAATGAAATGTGGGACACTACATAAGTCTTGCGGGACAAAGCTCCTAATTTCGGGACTGTCCCGCAAAATGCGGGACGGGTGGTCACCCTACTTTAGACTTATGTTTACATTTTAATTATTTGAGTTTTCCATGGTTGTTGACATTTCTGTCTTAATAACTGAGGGGATTATGATCAGAGGATGGTTAAGTTTAAAATAAAAATGTTTAAATGTAATATTTTTCTCCTGGTCCTTATTTTAAATGGGTCATAAAAAATATCAATAATTATCGATATCGACCGATATGAAACACTGATATATTGATACAGTTTTCAGCCATATCGCCCAGCCTTATTTGTAGGTTTATTGGTGTTACTGAGTGCATCACCTGTTGGATTGCATACTCAGGGTAGTATAGAACCTTTTTTTGAGAAAAGCTGGTTTCTATTAGCTCCCTTTTTGTGATCTTGTTAACAGCTATATTGCATATAACTTTGATTGTAGGCTCTTATGGTTAATTAGCCTCCTTCTAGTTAGCAATTGTATTTCTAACAAGTGCCGTTAGATGATCATAGTTTGCTCACATAGTTTACTGTGTTTCACGAGCTGAAGCCACGTGTCATTAGAATGGTAGGCCCCAACAGGCCTCCTTTCTAGTTCACATGTTGGCACAGTTTGTGTTTTATTCTGCAAACAGGCTGAACGCCACTTGTTGCTGAGATTGAAGGCCCCGCGGGGCCTCCTTTTTTAGCTGACTTGTTGGCAGGATGCCTGGGAATCCGAGAACCCATACCACCATCGGCCACGCCCCACCTCTGTTGAGTAGGCCTTAAGCAGGCCTCTCGTGGGGTTTGGCGGCGTAATGTGCATTCCTTCTCTAAGTAGTGCAAGAAAGGTTTTCCACTGAATGCATAGCCTGATGGTTGATATGGTCTTGGACTGGCTGATGCCACGTGTTTTACTACGGTAGGCCCTAATAAGGCCTCCTATTAGTTTACATGTTGGCACAGTATGTGTTATATGGACAAACGGGCTGAATGCCACTTGTTGCTGAGATTGTAGGCCCTATAGGCCTCCTTTTTAGCTGACATACTAGCAGGATGCTTGTGAATCCAATACCACCATCGGTCACGCCCCACCTCTGTTGAGTAGGCCTTAAGCAGGCCTCTCTTGGAGAATGTGGGGTAATATGCACTCCTTTTAGAAACTAAAATCTATGAATGCAGGGCCTCTTGGGTGGTATGGTTATGGCAGCCACTTACTGATGCCACGTGTTTACTAAGGTAGGCCTACCTCGGCCTCCGGTGTTATATGTGGAGTTCAGTTATGTACTCCTCTCGTTGTGAGAGTAACAGGGTGTTTTTTACCGAGTTTTTTTGAGTGGTTGGCCCCTCAGGTTGATTATGGTAGTGAAACCTTACTGAGGTTTGGTTTAATCTACATCTGCCTCCGTGAGTCTGATTCCTACTCTAGTTGAACTTAGAGCCACCTAGTGTCTAGGGTGGATCTATTGTGCTCCTAGAAATGGCCAGTCCGGTTGTTATCGTTCTTGCCTAAACACTGCCACGAGCTGATGCCATGTTCGGTGCAACATGTGGAGTTCAGTCATGTACTCCTCTCGCTATGAGAGTAACAAAGTGCTTTTACTGAGTATTCTGAGTGGCTAGCCTCTCAGGTGGAGTATGGTAGTGAAACCTTACTGAGGTTCCGTTTAACCTACATTTGCCTCCCTGAGTCTTATTTCTACTCTAGTTGAGCTAAGAGCCACCTAGAGCCTAGGGTGGATCTTTTGTGCTCCTAGAAACGGCCACGAGACTTACGCCGTGTGTCCTAGAGGTTGCTGGCAAACGCAGAGTAGAGTTCCCTTTCGAAAGGGAACGTCTGAGGTTACGTATGTAACCATGGTTCCCTGAGAACAGGGAACGAGACTCTGCGTTTCCTTGCCATGCTTCGGGCTGCCTGCCTGCAGAACAGTCCCTCAAGACGATAGATGTCTACTGTTTCTCCAGGCGCTCCTTTTATACTTCCGGGTCGCGCCATATTACGTCATAGGCTGTCGCCGGCTAATAGGGATTGGAGTTATTGGATAGTTGTCGTCACGTGATGTTTCCCAAAGCGTTTACTGCAAACGCAGAGTCTCGTTCCCTGTTCTCAGGGAACCATGGTTACATACGTAACCTGAGACGTTCCTTAGAAGCTTCTATTACAGCATCATCTTGACATCAGCGTTTTTCAGTAAAGGAAAAGAGAGGCTGTGATCTTGTGATCAGTGATTTTAAAGGGTGAAGATGTCACACCCTCTTGAGGTGACTGAGCCAATAAGGAGTTTTCCCTTCGGAGGGAAACTTTAACGAGTCTTTGTTCTGTAGCAAGATATTAGCATTAGACATTGGATTGGATGTTTGAGAGAAGAACCTTCTAGATTCTTATAATACTAATGTGTCACAGAGTTAGTAACATGTAACATAAATTACCAAATAGGAAACGAAAGTTGGAGTCCGTAGATAGCAAACATGCTACCATGTGATTTTGGTTAACTATAAATTTGCAACTCCGAAACATTAATACCAAAATAGTTCAAAAGAGAGAATTAAAACATAGAATAAACCCTATAAAAGGAAAATCATGAGAGGGGAAAATTGGATACATGTTTATACATTTCTCATGCGGTTATATATAGAATATATAGGATTAAGAGGGTTTTTTGTCAGAGTCACTAGTCTCTGCAAAATTCTTTCTGATCATAAAAGTTATTATCTGTTTTCCTGTGTCCTGTAACAGGACACCTAGTTCTCCCTGTGTGTTAGCTATGTTTGGGATGCTAGTTGTAGTTTTAGGAGGATGGGTTCACAGAAATTTGAGAGAGTGAGTTTCTGGATAATTAATTAAATATAATGAATAAATGTGTGTCTGATTGGTCCAGACACTACAATAATGAACCGTTATGTTTTTATTACCTTAGAATGAGCCATTTCTATCTCATCCACCGTGAGTCCCCTCTCCATGTCAACTCACCATTATGTGCCGGTATGTTTCTACAGCAGCCCTAAATGGACATACGCTCTACAGAGTGCGTTTAGTCACTATGTTGTTGTTCTTCTAGATCGTTCATGTCTTTAGAGGCAGCTTGCATCGTCACTACATTGAATACTCGTGAAGTCAAGTCAAGTCATCTTCACTTATATAATGCTTTTCACAGTACACATTGTTTCAAAGCACCTTCACAGTGACAATAGGAAAATTAATTGACAGAGATTGTTTTGGATTTACAGCAGCGCTAAGAAAAAAATAAGAAAAAAAATTATTATTGAGCTAAAGTTGGTTTTTGATTGAATCACTTCCGTTGTAAAAATTGTTAATTATTACTTTAGGGGCCACTTAAATTACACCTTTCCTACTGAAAACCGAATATCTTTAATGCATTCTTGCCATTCATTTACATGGTTAGTCTATAGGTTTGCATGTTTGAGTGTGTATGTGCTTAGAAGCTTGGTCTTTTTTTAAAAGTGATATTGCCAAATTACTTGTCTGGTCCAGAAAATTTAGTTGTGTCCGCGGATCTATGCGCACTGGAATAATTTTGATGACATTTTAGGGAAAGGAAAGGGAAGGAGGCCTTCGCAGGGGATAGTTTAGTTCAGGGGTATTGAATTAAAATTCTAAGAGGTCCAGTTAGAAAAAAAATCAGCAACCAAAGGTCCGCAACATCACAATGACTAACTTGTGTTATCATTCAGTGCCACAGCCTAGTAGTTGTATGAAAATATGTAAGTAGCCTAGTCAACAGACGACTGTCAAATAAAATGAAAGTACAAATTGAATAATATTTTAACAATATTTATTGTCATTTTATATATTGAGCTGTAGGGAAATAATAAGTACTCTAATAATAAATGATCAATTTAAATAAACTGCCCGTGGGAAGAATGAACATGTAAGAATCCGTCCATTCTTGATTAAAAGCTCTGTTTTCGCTGTCCACTTTTCTCTTTTTAGAGAACGCCATGTGAAACGTTGTCTCTCATTCGTCTCGTCTCGTCGTCTCTCCCTGTGTGTGTGTGTGTGTGTCTCTCTCGCTGTCTGACTCAAGTAGTATCACATGACATGATTTACAACGCATGCTATTGGTCTGTGAGTTTCCTGGGCCGCGCTAAACCACCATAGATGCTAGAAAAGCTGCGCGGGTTAAAATAGAAAGGCTCCGACAAAAGTCAATAATTTATGGGTTATTGGTCCGGGTCCGGATAGAACGGCGGCTGGGTCCGGATCCGGACCGCGGTCCGCCTATTAGTGACCTCTGGTTTAGTTGAAACATCAGGGTAGTATGAAGTAGTAGTAGTAGTCGTCTGGTTTATTAGAAGCAGAGACCGTTCTTTGTTAGAAGTAAGAAGAAACCTTATTGCTTCACACAGGCTACTCTGCTATCTCAGACGACGGCATCTTTGTGTTGTGTCAGCTAGACGGGCACCGTAGCTTCTCCGAAGGGGAGGGGTGCTAGGGGTGTGCGCCGTTAGTTGCAGTTCGCAACCTCACCGCTAGATGCCGCTAAAATTTACACATTGCACCTTTACAGTAAGTCAGCTGTAGCAAGTAACAAGTCTTACTTGTTAATCTAAAGAGGTAATCTTTTAAGTGGACAGAATGTCACCTCCCATCAGATTTTAAATTCTTCAAACACTGATTAGTTGGATTGTTTATTAGGATTAGACAGAAAAGTCTGCATGATTAAATATTTTCTTCATAGATGTGTTTGTCACATTGATCAATTAAACAGGCTATTAATCAGGTTTCTAGAGAACAGCCATTTACAGTACATGTGCAGAGCACACTCAAAGTGTAATATACTGTATAAGTCCCACAAAATAAATCATTGTGGCTGTGAGGTAGTCAATCTGACCACTGTACTGAGTAAATACCTAGTATTGTTTTTGTTAGGAGTGTGCTGAAATATGCAGGTCTCAAAGCTTTCAGGGCCTGTCTGTAGCTGGAAACACTATCCTTCCATGCTCTTCTGAAACCTGTACTCTTCCACTTGCGTTCCATTTTCTGAGCTACTTTCTTAAAGTCGCGATGAAACAGAAGTAGCAAAAGGGGTGAGATTCATGAAAGTCTTAAGAAAGAAGTTAAGAAAATTCTCAAGATAAATTCTAAGAAGTTCGTAAGACTGTTCCTGTTACGCTGTGGTTCAGAAGAAGATGGAGATTTAACCTGGTTTCAACAAACAAAAGGTATTTTAATAAAACAAACTCTGGTAATCCAATGGTCGGAAGGCAACGTAACAGAGTGTCTACACAAACAATACCAGGGAACTTAAATACACAGTGATGATGAGACAATGACAAACAGCTGTGGTAATTAATGAGTGTCCATGGTAAAAGATTAATGGCGGGAAACTAGAACAAAGAAAACATGTGACTGAAGAAAAAACCAACTAAAGTTCAAGTTCAAGTTCAAGTTCACGTCTATTTATAAAGCACATTTAAAAACAACGTGTGTTGTACCAAAGTGCTGTACAATTTTACACAAAAGATAAAAGATAATAAAACTAATACATAAGATAAAATATAAAGCATGCAAGATAGGCCATACACCACTCAAAATGCCCTATATAATTCAGGCGACTTCATAAGCTAAAGAAAATAAATGAGTCTTTAGGCTAGATTTAAAAGTGTCCAATGTGGGGGAAGACCTCACGCCAACTGGAAGCGCATTCCACAACCTAGGAACTAAAAGTGGCGTTAACTAAAAGTCCATTGGGCGGTTTCCCGGACAGAGATTAAGCTTAGTCCTAGAATAAAATGGCCCTTTAAACCAGATTAACAGAAATATGCTTTCTCTGTCATGGTTTTAAATAGTCCTAGACTGAGTCTAGTCCAGTCCAGTCATTTTGATTTAACACCATGTGATTGCTTCATGTTAAATTGACTTGAAATGGTTACTATTTGAATTCCCTTGATGTTTCAATCAAGTAACCCTATCAAACAGGACTTTCACTTCCCATCATGCTTTGCACCGGGATGAATTGGGAGAGTAAATGTTGAAATAAAGTGTTATTTTATGCATTTTTAGCAAGATGACAAAATGGAGAGACTTCTTAATCTTAATGTTTAATGTTCTGTTATGTTTGTGTTTAAAAGTTTCTGTTATGTTAGTGTTTTTTGGAGATTACCGTTGTGGTGAAGTTTTGAGCTTGTGCTTGGGGTTGAGGACCTGCCAACAAGATTTGTAACTGTTTTAATAATAAATCAACCACTATGATAGTTCTTTGGATTAAACCAGTGTCATTTCTAGACTGCCAGCACCAAAGATCACATGTATAAAAAATAGTTACGTTTAGTTTGTTGCTATGTAAATCACAAGACAAAACAAGGAGCATTAATAATCGTAGTACTATTATGTATATAGAATTCATTACAAACAGATTTCCAGGAATTTCTTTTTTTCCACAGCTGATGTATTTTGCTTGCTTTTAAAAGAACTGTCTCTTGTTTAGTTAATTTTTTTTTATTTTTTTTTTATTGCAGTCTTTTTCTGCTGCCATTGTTCTCCTTGGATTTGCTTCTCAATTCCATGCAATTTTAAGCTCCCGCCTAATGCACACTATAGTTACCGACCGCAATCGGCCTTTCATTCAAAATTTTATCCCACGCAGCAAGAAATCTTACCGGTTCCCGCGGGACAGCCAGGAATGCAGACCTCTAGTGGAAACCTGTGAACCATTTATTAATGAGTTATAAACATGAATAACCTGTGAAAGTGAACCTTAATGTAAAGTGGAAACCTGTGAACCATTTATTAATCAGTTATAAACATTAATAACCTGTGAAAGTGAACCTTAATGTAAAGTGGAAACCTGTGAACCATTTATTAATGAGTTATAAACATTAATAACCTGTGAAAGTGAGTCTTAATGTAAAGTGAACACATGTGAATCATGTATTCATTAATTATTAATGTACACACAGAATATAGTATTTTTTTCTGATGAAATATTTTATTTTTGATGCTTGTATCAGTAAACACAACTTTAAACTTGAAACAAAAAAAGTTTAAACTTTTCTTTTACAGCACAAAATTACAGAGCATGACTTCTCATGAAATGTGGCTTATGCAAGTAAACTCAAATTAAAACATTCAGAGAAACAATCAAGTCTTCCAAAAAAGATTATAAGCATCACACCTATAAGCCAAACATATTTGATACATGCTGAATAAAGGCACCTAAATATGTATTTTATTTAACAGTTGTGTAAATCATTAAATCAATGACCGAATGCACCGTTACAGAACATTAGCATATAAATATGTATTCAATAATTATTTTTGATATCATGATAAAGGCCACCATAACGTCTCAGGTTACGTATGTAACCATAGTTCCCTGAGAACAGGGAACGAGACTCTGCGTTTGCCAAAAACGCTTTGGGGAACGTCACGTGACCCAGGTGTCTGAAAGCACTATCCAAAAACTCCAATTCCTATTGGCCGGCGACAGCCTATGACGTCATACGGCGCGACCCGGAAGTATAAAGGAGCGCCTGGAGAGACAGTCTTCATCTATCGTCTTGAGGGACTGTTCTGCAGGCAGGCACCCCGAAGCATGGCAAGGAAACGCAGAGTCTCGTTCCCTGTTCTCAGGGAACTATGGTTACATACGTAACCTGAGAAGTTCCCTTTCGAAGGGAACTCCACTCTGCGTTTGCCAAAAACGCTTTGGGGAACGATATACCCATGCCGCCATGCTCGAGGGGAGTGCCTGCCAGTAATTGGCTGAGACAAAGGCCTCAAAGCAGTTCTCAAACTGCCCAGCAAACTCCCCCTCGGGTCACACCAGGCTGTCAGTGACAGCATTCCCTTTGGCCAACAGCCCAAGCTGAACTTCCAAAGGCTTCTACCTTTCTCTTTTAACAAATAGAGCCTAAAGAAATCGCTAAGGCGTCTGGAACCCATCTTTCAGTGAGAAAGTGGTCCCTTTAAGGGAATGTGGCCAAGGAACCAAAGGGAACCTCGGCCAGCCACTCTTGAGGGGAACGGGATCACCCTCATTGCCACCAGGGAGGCCGACCTGGTCTTCTAGGGGAACAGACTTAGTCCAGGCCAACCCTGTCTGAATACAGAGCCTCCTAAACGCATTCTTCTTAGGAAGATAGTAGGTAAGAGTGACTGCAGAAAGGCAGAAACCAGACGGTCATCCCAGAGAGCAGAACTCAGCTAAGCGCTATGAACCCTCATATCGAGGGGAGATAATCCACTCACCTAGGATCTACCCAGTGCTTAATTAGTGCACTGAGGAGGCTGTGTGCTGAACGCCCTGAACAGGGGAGCACAAACCAGCCTGGGGCTGATTCTAAGGACGGGGTCTGATCAAGGCCTAACCATCATAATCAGCTTAGGGAGCTAAGCACTATTATGAACCCACACCAGCCAAGAGCACATACTCATGGAAGCCCGAGAGGGGCTTACAATATGAAAACAGAAGTAAACTTCAGAAAGTGGCCTGAATTTGGTAAAAGCCATTCTGAACGTCTGTCTAAGCCTGCGGCAGACAGACAACTTCCATGGCAGCAATAGATAGCTGCACAGTGCTCTTATGATAATCCACCCAACACAATCCGACGAGCAGTGTACTCAGTAAAAGCACCTTTTACTCTTTAAGCAAGAGGAGTACAGCGTACGCCAACACGTGTTAAGGAAGGCCTGGAAGGCCTATAACCTCAACAAGTCAAGTCAAGTCAAATTTATTTATATAGCGCTTTTTACAATTGGTAATTGTTTCAAAGCAGCTTTACATATTAGAAGCACAGAAAAAAGATAAGTGGTTAAAAATAAGCTGTACAAGCAAG
>RJVU01080398.1:1921909-1969079 GCA_003731715.1 Anabarilius grahami | reverse complement strand
ACCCTTTGGGGATATACGACAAGTTCAGGTAGTTATCCTAACTTTAATAAATGATTTATGAACATTCTTTTCGAGAAATTGAATTCTTACTAAGTTTAGTCTCGAGAACAATCGTAAGAAATAACAAAAGAACATTCTTTACAAGTAGGGCGGGAACTTGGTTCATTGCATCGGTTGTTGATTCAACTTTGAGAGTGTTTCTCTCAAAAGTAGAAGCCGATAAACATGAGCTTGCAGTCTATCGTTTTCACCGGAAGATCCAGTTATGACATTTTAATTAAATTACGTTGTTAATTTTTTCTTTTTCTTTTAAATTAAGCATATGAAAAGATGAATTGTTCACAATAAGATCTACAACATGCATTTAGAGAATAGATAGGGTGAATTTCCAAATTTAGGAGCTTGAGTGTGATTGTTGTACCATGGTGTGGGGGGCTTTTCTTTAACTTTCTTCAAATGGAGGGGTGCAACAGTATCTAGAGAGTAAGACTGCATTCATAGTTTCTATCCTCCTTGCTGAAAAATCCAGCATTGCTGTTCACCAGCATTAAGTAAGTTTTGCATTCTGGAATCTGCATAGGATGCTGGTTTGCTGGTCCAACATGGAATTCATGCTGGTTTATGCTGGGATTTTCAGGGCTAACTGTTCTACAGAACATTTGTGATAGATCTGGAAGATTATTAGTGAAGTTATCTTCAGAGGTTGAAATGATATAGTTCTAACAGTTTGTTAATGCTGTTTAGGCTGATTGACCTTGGCTAAGCACAGAATGCAAGAGACAAAGTAGTGATTTGACATGTCATCACTCATCGCTACCATGTTATCAACATCAACTCTGTATGACAAAACTAAATCTAGTGTATGATTATGATGATAAGTGAGTCCTGTCACATTCTGTCTGAACCCAACAGAGTTGAGAATGTCAGTACAGTAAATGTTAACCGTCATGCATCATTGGCTGTGTGAATGTTGAAATCATTAACAATCAAAGCTTTATCAACAGTAACTACTAGATCTGACAGCAAATCTTCATAGGGTCCTAGGGGTCTGTATACAGTAACGAGTAAAAGACATCAGAGAATTTTTACTGATTTTAATGAAATTAGGCATATTAAGAGAAAAAGAATTTAATTTAATCCTGACTTTTGGTTAACTTCAAGAACATCACTGTAAATTCTCCACACACTTTCAAGCAGGTCTCTGTCAAATAGAGTGCATCCAAATTATGATCAGTAATAATTTCATATGCAATTTTTGATCTTGATGAAAATCATCTAATGTTTAGAATCCCAAACTTCAGTAAATGTTTATATAAATAAATTTAAATAAAATTAAACAAACAATAATCTTTTGTTTTTCTATGCGGTTTAATAAGTTTTGCATTTGGTAGTTCATGGAACAGATATAGTTACAGTGTTAAAGTAACTAGGTGATACAGTCACTGTGGAAATAATTGTGTTGTAATTCATATGAGCTACCTGACAACTCAAGGCAGCTAGCAGACGTTGGGTAAGACAGTCTGCTTCCTGGTCTGGGCATTCAGCAAACATGCCTTGTATAATTTAGAAAAGTATTCCTGTTTTATTCCAACATTTCTGTAAAAATATTTGATTTAAAACAATAAATGATGTTTTATTATCAAAGTTTGGGAGGAACACATTCAAGTGATCTAATCAGCAGGAGAGGAGGCCTATATACAGTGCCCTCCGTAAGTATTGGGACAGTAAAGACAAAATTATTTTATTTATTTTATTTTACATTTTATTATTGAATGTTTCAACAGCACTTTTAGAGTTTCATTCCTGTGCCTAATGTGAGCATAAGTATTGGTATGGTTTAAGTTAAAGCAAATGTAAAAGTGTAAAAACTAATATTTAGTTGTAAATCCCTTGCAAGCAATCACAGGAGTGAGTCTGTGACCCATAGACATCACCAGACACTTGGTTTCACACTTTTGAAATGCTTTTCAGGCATTTAATACAGCCATTTTCAACGGTTGCTTGTTTTGGGGTGTTTCTGCCTTTAGTCTCCTCTTCAGCTGGTGAAATGTTTGTTCAATAGGATTTAAATCTGGAGAGTGACTTGGCCAATCTTAAACTCAAAATGTCTTTACCATGATAATCTCCTTGATTGAGTTGGCAGTACTAGTGTTTTGCGTAATTTTCCTTTTGCCATATGAAGCACTTCCCAGTGAGTCTTTTGGTATTTTCTAGAACACTGGTATTTTCTAGAACACTGGTAGGCAAGATTTTTTTGTAAACTTCTGAATTCATTCTTCTGCTGCCAATCATTGAATAAGTAATCAATAAAGATGAGTGAGCCTGTTCCAGAGGCAGACATGCATGCCCATGACATGACACTACCTCCACCATGCTTTCCAGATGAGGTTGTATGCCTTGGATCATTTGCAGTTTCTTTTTTTCTTCACACTTTTGCTTTCCCACTTTGATAAAGGTTAATATTTGTCTCATCTGTCCATAAAACTCTGTTCTAAAACTCTACTGGCTCACCTCTATGTGTTTTTGCAAATTCTAATTGGCTTTCCTATTTTTGGTACTGATCAGATGTTTGATCTTGCTGTGTATCCTCTGTAATTCTGTTGGTGAAGTCTTCTGCAAACAGCAGATTGTGCAGCTTTCTGGAGGTTGCTGGTGATTTTACTAACAGTTATTTTAGTTATTTGTATTTTTTTTATTTTTTTTTCATAGCCCTTGTCATTTGTCTATCATCAACTGCTGTTGATTTTTTTTTTCAGCTGACCTGGTAGTTGTCGGTTGCTGAAGCTTGCCAGTAGTATCTATCTACATTCCAAACTGGACATTCCAACTGCTTTTTGAAATTTTTGGATTGAAAAAAAAAATGTAAAACGTCTAGAGATTGACTAGTCTACACTCATTCTGCGGTAACGTTGCTCTCACTGATTGTCCGAAAGGTGCCTAATAGTTAGGCTATCTATGCTTATTTAACTTTGTAGTGTTAAATAAAAAAAACTTTTCTCCATCCATGCAATACAATATTGAGCCAGATCAGCCTAAAAAATAATACATTTACAAAACAAAATCCATAAATGCACAGCACAATTCACTTTACAAAATCCGATTCGTAAATTCAAAACAAAATTCATTAATACACAAGTAAAAGCATAAATATTTCCCCAAATGCTCACACAAATGCATCTTACCTAAATAAATTTAAAATGTTTACACAAATATGTATATGTCAAGTTCTTGAATTAATTTCCAGACACATTTATGAATGATGTTACATGTATTTATGGATCATTGATTTTGCATTTGCAAATCATCACAAATGCGTAGACTGCTTTGAATTTGTGTGCGGTATGTTTGAGACCTTCCTGACAGGTTAAGATTCATAAATATCTTTTCTTTCTTTTTTTTTGGAGGATGTTCAGTTTAGCGAATCGCGGTAAGCTTTTAATCCACCAATCAAACTGCTCCTTACTCAGGCTCAAAAAGCTCAACATTGCGCTTGTACTGTGCATTGTTCCATGATTGGGTCCTTTATGTAAAGACATTTTAATGGGTGCTCTTTTTTTTTTTTTTTTTCACCTGATTACAATTTCTACAAAATCACATTATGATTTATATCGTTCGCACAAAATACAGCTACCCGGTTAGCCTGCTGTTTTACACACCAAAGTTGCACATACCCTTGTTTATTCAGATCAATCTGTAATATTATTAAATAAGTGTTAAATGTCCAGATATTTCAATTAACCCTTAATCAGACCTTGGGGTCCAGCTGACCCCACTGACAGTTTCCTTCATTTTTAAAAAGTGTTCCCTTCATCTCAGTCTGTGACTTTTCCTAAATAATCTAACTAAACATGCACAAAAAATCTGGGCTTGATTTGGTTGTTCTAAAGGCGTGTAAAAANCCCAGACAAAAAAAAAAAAAAAAATGTCTACATTTAAATAAAGGTCTGGTCCTAGACCATAAACACAAAGTGGAACAAACTTTCTATCTCACACACACACATGTGTGTGACTGCAACAGAGAGCATTTTTATAGAAATTGGCAAATAAAATCAAGAAAACTGGCATGAATCTGAAAATGTCTACATTTAAATAAAGGTCTGGTCCTAGACCATAAACACAAAGTGGAACGAACGTTCTATCTCATACACACACACACACACAAACACGCACACACACACACACACACACACACACACACACACACACACACACACACACACACACACACACACACACGTGTGACTGCAACAGAGGGCATTTTTGTAGAAATTGGCAAATAAAATCCACAAAACTGGCATAAATCTGAATATTTCTACATTTAAATAAAGGTCTGGTCCTAGACCATAAACACAAAGTGGAACGAACTTTGTATCTCATACACACACACAAAACAAACACACAAACACACATGTGTGTGACTGCAACAGAGAACATTTTTATAGAAATTAAAATCAATTAAAATCATCAAAACTGGCATAAATCTGAAAAATTTCCATACATAAATGATGGACTAATACTAGAGCACAAAGGCAACATGGAACAAGCATGTTCACAAAATATATCATAAAGTTGTGAGAAGCTGAAGCATCAAGAAAAATGAAGTGAAAATGAAATGAGTCCCTATTGAACTCTATTGGATATATTGTTTTTCCACAAACCTGTAGATGGCAGTATTCTATCTCTAACACATAGAGCAATGTCCAAATACAATTTAGATTTAATTAAGTTCATCATTAAAGTGATTTTTTTTATTAAAAATCAATTTTTCATAAGCCAATTTATGGCGTAGTTAAGTAATTGTACAGTAAAAAACACAGCATAAATGCATACTTGAGAAGTAAATAAAAAAAAATGATATATAGTTTATCATATAAAAAAATTATATTTCCTTATGCAATCGCTCTGTAAAAATGTGGGGTCTATCTGACCCCAAAGGACTAAAACTTTAGTCCAATAAAGAGACGATTAACAACAATTATGTAATGTGTTCTGTTGTTGTTGTTGCTAGTAGTAGTACTATCAGGTTTGCAGTAACTTTTGATCAGGCATTAAAAACAGCTACCACCACCTAAGGGAGATTTCAAACCATAGACTGTAAAAAAACTGGAACTGGACTCGGTCGCCCGGACAGCGCGCCTCACAGAGGAGTGCATCCAGTCAGTGTTGAACTGCCTGAGTTCGCTCAAGCGCAGGACAGCGGCCCCACTGAAACGTTTTCAGAGGCTCCTGGGGCATATGGCATCCGCAGTCACGCCGCTCGGATTGCTTCATATGAGGCAGCTCCAGCACTGGCTTCGCGGCCGAGTCCCGAGATGGGCGTGGCAACGCAGTACGTTCCGTGTCCCCATGACACCGAACTGCCGTCGTACCCTCACTCAGTGGTCGGACCCTTCGTTCCTGCGGGCAAGAGTTCCCCTCGAACAAGTGTCCAGGCATGCTGTGGTCTCCACAGATGCCTCTGTCACCGGGTGGGGAGCCACGTACAACGGGCATGCAGTGTTGGGTCTGTGGACGGGGCCTCAACTGCAGTGGCATATCAATTGCCTCGAGTTGCTAGCAGTACGTTTTGCACTGGGCCGCTTCAAGGAGCTGTTGTCAGACAAGCACGTACTGGTCCGCTCGGACAGCACTGCGACCGTTGCGTACATCAACCATCAGGGTGGTCTACGCTCCCGTCGCATGTCGCAACTCGCCCGCCATCTCTTGCTATGGAGTCAGAAGCATCTGAGATCGCTTCATGCCATTCACGTCCCAGGCGTGCTCAACCGTGCAGCCGACGAGCTCTCACGACAGCCTCCGCTTCCGGGCGAATAGAGACTACATCCCCAGGTGGTCCAGCTGATTTGGCAGCGTTTCGGGGCCTCTCCGGACACAGCCCATTGCCAGTTGTTTTATTCCCTGTCCGAGGGCACTCTCAGCACGGATGCTTTGGCACACAGCTGGCCCCGGGGCCTACGCAAATATGCGTTTCCCCCAGTGAGCCTTCTCGCACAGCTCCTGTGCAAAGTCAGAAAGGACGAGGAGCAGGTCTTGCTAGTGGCTCCGTATTGGCCCACTCGGAACTGACGCTCCTCGCGACAGCACCTCCTTGGCCCATTCCTCTGAGGAAGGACCTTCTGACTCAGAGATAGGGCACCCTCTGGCACCCCAGTCCCGACCTCTGGAAACTCAATGTCTGGTCCCTGGATGGGACCTCCCCTGGAGGTTCTAAGTGATCTCCTCCAGTCGGTTGTAGACACCTTCTACGAGGAACCTCTATGCATTGAAGTGGAACCTGTTCGTCGAATAGTGTTCCTCTCACCGAGAGGACCCCGATCATGTTCGGTCAGGTCTGTGCTTTCCTTTCTGCAAGAGGGCTTGGAGCGAAGGCTGTCTCCCTCCACCCTCAAGGTGTATGTTGCCGCTATTGCCGCACATCACGATGCAGTTGATGGTAAGTCTTCGTGGAAGCACGACCTGATCGTCAGGTTCCTGAGGGGGGCGAGGAGACTGAATCCGCCTCACCCTTCCTCTATACCCTCTTGGGATCTCTCCCTGGTACTTACATCTCTCCGGGGTCATCCCTTCAAGCCTTTGCAGTCAGTGGAGTTAAAAATGCTGTCACTTAAGACCGTCCTCCTGGTTGCATTGGCCTCGGTTAAGAGGGTAGGGGACCTGCACGCATTTTCGGTCGACGATACGTGCCTGGATGTCGGGCTCGTAGACTCTCACGTTATCCTGAGACCCTGGCCTGGATATGTACCCAAGGTTCCTACCACTCCCTTCAGAGATCAGTTAGTGAACCTGCAAGCACTGCCTTCGGAGAAGGGAGACCCAGCCCTGGCTTTGCTCTGTCCCGTCCGTGCTCTGTGCCTGTACATGGATAGAACGCAAAGCTTTAGGACATCAGATTAGCTCTTTGTCTGTTGTGGAGACCAGCAGAAGGGAAAGGCTGTCTCCAAGCAGAGGATGGCCCACTGGTTAGTGGACACCCTCGCCTTGGCTTATCAGTCTCAAGGCGTGCCTTGCCCACTAGAAGAGTTGGCTCTTCCTGGGCGCTGGTGCACGGCGCCTCGCTGACTATCTGTAGAGCTGCGGGCTGGGCGACACCCAACACGTTTGCTAGATTCTATAGCCTTCATGTGGAACCGGTATCTTCCCGTGTACTCGCTACCAGTAGTCGGTAAACGCGAAGAACCCGTTCTAGTGTCAGCTTGCAATGCCATTGTCACAATATTATCATTGCTATTTGTCTGAGAGGGGCACTTTTGATTAATTTAAAAAAAGGGCAGGGGCTCAAGCCCCCAAAGCAAAGTCCCTTTAAGACAAGTCATTTCACTCGGCGGCCATCTTTGAAGCGCCTCTCGGGCATTCAAGTGCAGCTCCTATCTCTTTGAATGGGGAAACATCAAATTCTCCAAAGCAGTTTGCCAAGCTTTCGATTAAATTTCATATTTGTCACCAGTCACCAATCACCAATGCCAGCCTGTGAAAGGCCACCTAAAAATACGAAATACTAAATTTCAGTCTAGTGTAATTTTTTGAACATATATATTCACCACTGGGGCCGTAAATAAGCTTTGTGAAGTTATATTTTTATTTATAATAATCATTTGAATTATGTTTCAGGGCAGTTCGTGAAGACAGAGAATCATGACAGATGTTGTGACAAAAAGTTCCATTTCCACCTGCCAGACTCTCTATTAACACTGACCCAACTAAACCAAACTGTTTGTCGTTACTTAATTATCCTCTGTATTTTGAGTTGTTTCTTTTATATTCATAATTTTCGGACAAACACACACTGTCTGTGAGTATACTTCGCAATTACAAATGGAAATTGCATTGAAATAAACGTGTTTTAATGTTTTATGTGTTGTAAAAACATTCATGTAAGGATGTCACGTGGACGTCAATAGTGAACGTTAAAAAGACGTCTAAAAAAGACGTTGCAAAAACTTTAATTTTGGCTCCTCAGTGGACGTGTTTTGAACGTTCGACAAAGACGATAATTTGATGCTTTTGGACGTGTCCTTGCTTAGTGGGTAAGGTCACCTCCTCCCTTCTTCTTTACACCTTGCTCACCCATGCCACGCCAAGTTGGCTGCAAAAAGCTTGTGATGATTTCAAAGGAAAGCATTTACTGTAATGATGATGCTATATAGCCTATTAAATAAAGAGTGGAATTCAGGGGATTATTTGTATTACAGTCACAGTTTTAGTACTATTGTAAAATCAGTAATCACATAAGATATCATGGATTTTTTGGTACTAGATGTATAGATTAGTGTATTGGCTTCTGGCCCTATCCTTGTGATTATACAAGAGCTCTGAAGATTTATTGTATTCTCAGGTAATTATTGTGGCCATGTTTTTTTTGTTTTTTTCTATTTAGGTAAACAAGTAATATTATGAATCAGTGCATTAACTACACGGGGGGCATTGAAGCTGCAAAAAGAACTTTGGCTTTTCAATTGCCATCTGTAATTGAAACTAAATTACATGTCACAGAGAAATTGTTATACATCATTTGTGCTTTGGCCATGCTTTGATGAATTCCCATGATTACCAGTGATAATAACCATATTTATCTTCCATGAGTAGATCTTCCATACAGTTGTGTTGGCTCAGCAATGATGGCTCAAGCAATGCCTTTTACAGTACATAAACAATAGGGGTGGGAATCTTTAGTCACCTCACGATCCGATCCGATTCTGGGAGTCACGATCCGATTCCAAAACTATTCTTGATCTACTTTTTTTTTTCTTATTAATTAGTTTACCGACTTAATATTAAAAACTTATTTACGTATCCTTACATAATTAATTATAAGTACTTTTTTAAATAATTACAAATTGAAAAAAAAAACTTTTTTCAGTTTTTTAGTATTATTTTATTTTATGTCACATTCTGAGCCAATCAATACACAACACAATGCAACGTGCACATCAGTCTGCATCATTTTAGCAACTAGTTGGTCGGATTGTGAACACGTCCACTTTTCTTTTACAGGGAGCAGGAGGATGTGTGGAGTAGCATACCAAATTAGTCATTTGCATATTAGTATGTACAGAGTGAACAGCAACGGTCCTACTGAGCCTTGTGGTACTCCATACTGAACTTGTGATCGATATGACATCTCTTCGTTTACTACTACAAACTGATAACGGTCAGATAAGTATGATTTGAACCATGCCAATGCAATTCCACTAATGCCAACATAATTTTCGAGTCTATTTAAAAGAATGTTGTGATCGATAGTGTCAAATGCAGCATTAAGTCTCAGTACTATGGTACGGTCTAAATCCTGACTGGAAATCCTCACAGATACCATTTCTTTCTAAAAAGGAACATAGTTGCGAAGATGCTGCCTTTTCTGGTATTTTTGACAGAAAAGGTAGAATTGAGATTGGCCTGTAATTGATTAATTCTCTATGATCAAGTTGTGGTTTTTTAATAAGAGGTTTAATAATAGCCAGCTTAAAAGTTGTTGGTACATATCCTAGTGATAGATGAATTAACGATATTAAGAGGAGGATCTATGACCTCTGGAAGCATCTCTTTCAATAGCTTAGTCGGTATAGGATCTAACATACATGTTGTTGATTTTGATGATTTAACAAGTTTAGACAATTCTTCCTCACCTATACCAGCGAATTAATAGAATTTTTCCTCAGGGATACTACAATGCACCGTCTAACCCGATACTGTAGTAGACGGTTGCATGGTTATAATTTTCTCTCTAATATTGTCAATCTTGCAAGTAAAGAAGTTCATAAAGTCATTACTGTTGTGCTGTTTGGAACCATCAGAAGTCGAAGCTTTATTTCTCATTAATTTAGCCACTTTATCAAATAAATACCTAGGATTGTGTTTATTTTCTTCAAAAAGATTTAAAAAATAAGCAGATCTAGCAATTTTTAAGGCCTTTCTGTACTCAATCATTCTATCTCTCCACGAAAAACTCTAGTTTTGTTTTCTTCCAGCTGCGTTCCATTTTTCTTGCTGCTTTCTTAAGGGCCCAAGTGTACTCGTTGTACCACGGCTAGGACTAATTTCCTTAATCTTTTTTGAGCGCAAAGGAGCTACTGCGTCTAATGTGCTGGAAAAGAGAGAGTCAATAGTTTCGGTTGCAACATTGAGTTCTTCTAAGCTGTCTAGTATGCTAAGGCGATGAAACTGATCAGGAAGATTATTTATAAAGCAATTTTTAGTGGTAGAAGTGATAATTCTGCCATATTTGTGGCAGAGAGGCAGTTTAGCAGCCTTGGCTAAATGTAGTATACACAGTCACTAGATAATTATCTGAGATGTCATTGCTCTGCTGCAGAATTTCAATGGCATCAATATCGATTCCATCTGACAATATTAGATCTAAAGTATGATTACGACAATGAGTGAGTCCTGGCACGTGTTGTCTAACTTCAATAGAGTGTAGAATGTCTGTAAATGCCAATCCCAATGCGTCTTTTTCATTATCTATATGGATATTAAAATCACCAACAATTAGGACTTTATCCTCAGCCAGTACTAACGCCGAATAGTCCTACACTAACGTATGGGGTACGTTAGTGTAGGTACAATCTACACTAACGTACCCCATAGGGCTTATTATTGGACCTCAAGGTACATGTATGTACCTTTTTGAAGGTCAAAAATGTACATATATGTTCCCAAGCATATGCCAAAGGTACAAAAGCTGTACCCTTGAGGGTACAGCCCCAGTGATAAGCCATTGTACCCCTAAAGGTACAATTATGTACTTTATTTTCTGAGAGTGTTGAGTAATACCTGGAATAATGAATGATGAAATTAATTTATTTTAATATATGCGATATAGAAAATAACTCATTCAGGTCACTTTAGACCCATGTTGTATATGTCCAAAACTGTTACTTTTCAGGAACACTGACAGACATAAAGGGTAACCAATTGCATTGATTTATGACAAAAAATTTAAAATTATGAAATATATAGCCTAATAGATTAAATATAATAAGACTTACATCCATCAAATATACAAAAGTAGCCTTGTTAAGATGTGAAATGTGGCAGATGAACAGTTGTCTGCAGTAAATATAATACTAAGTAAATAATAAAGATTTCTATATGGGTCATTTTTGACCCATGTGTGTAAAATAGATTTGTTTACAAAAAAGTAAGAAAAAATAAACAATTATTTGTAGAAAATCAAAAACAAGATATTTAATGAATACCTGGAATAAATAAATGACAAAATACATTTCTTTGAAAGATTCAGTGAAGAAACACTCAGTCATGATTGAAATAACATAGGAAATGAATACGGGTCATTTTTGACCCATGTGTGTAAAATTGATGTAGACATACAAAAACTGTGTTTGTTTAAGAAAGAAAGAAAAAAAGAACAATGATTTTTGACAGTCAAAAACAAGATATTAAAGGAATACCTGGAATAAATGAATGATAAAATACATTTATTTTAAAGATTCAGCAAAGAAGCACTCAACCATGATTGAAATTACATAGGAAATGAATATGGGTCATTTTTGACCCATGTTGTGCATTAGAAGGGTAGTGATACAAAAATAATTTTTATCCAAAAAGTAAGAAAGAAAAAATGAAAATGAGGATTTGTGATGATCAAAAACAAGTTAATTGAGGAATACCTGGAATACTGAATGATGAAATTAATTTCTTGCAAAGATATAGAAAATAAAAACTCAGCCGGGTCATTTTTGACCCATGTTGTGCATCAAAGGGTTAATGTTAATTTTAGTGATCTCCGACTGGCAAAGTCGAACATCATTAGTGCCGACATGAATAATAATCTTAGAGTATTTACGATTAGTATTAGCCAGCACTTTTAAATTTGCTTTAATGTCAGGCGCTCTGGCTCCAGGCAAACATGTGACTATGGTGGCTGGTGTCTCTATTTTCACGTTCCGTGTAATAGAATCGCCAACAACTAGGGCACTTTCAACAGTGGGTGCGTCACTGAGTGGGGAGAACCTGTTGCTCTAATCGGAACGGAAGAGCGGTGTTTTTCCCCATGACTAGGCCGTCCCATGTTCACCCAATTGCCCTGCTGCGTGGGCTCTACAGCCGGAACCGAACAATGTACAGAGTTCACTAAGCTAGTCGCATCCATAACAGTATCTAAAGCCCTGACATTCTTACTATCCTCGATTAAAGTTTGGATGTGTCTCTAATTCTGAGATTTTCTCTATCAGCCTGACTATCTCCCAACATTTATGACATGTGAAACCCTTGTCGCTGACAGAAAGAACTATGCTAAGCATGTGACAGGCAGAGCAAGTAACAATAGAAGGAGAAGATGACTGTTACGGTAGCTGGTAGAAGGATGAGGCAGATACGGATTTCCACAATAATAGATGCTCTTTAATAGACAAAGGCGAGGAACACCAGACATACACCTTAACAAAACAGAGAACGGACGAGAAGTGAAGGGAGTGAGTGCAATATAAAGGGAGTGCAGATAATAGAGTCCAGGTGCAGGTGATCCGTGATGATGGGGAGATGACAAGGGAAGTGAGTGCAGGTGTGGAACAGGAGGAACATGGGAAATGTAGTCCAGGGAAACAAGGGATATGTGACAATGACATGATTCACCGTGTTTGTAGACTGATCTGACTCACCACAGCTGTTTGATGAACGCATGGAAAAAGGAGGGGGCGAGAGACTGATGACAAGTTAACAAGCTAGCGAAATGCTGGCAAGAGCAAGCCCTATTGTTAGTGCAGCAAGAACAAGCTCTATTGTTAGTGCAGGATTAGCATTCTCTTTTGGCCAAAGGAGCTATAGACCATGTTCCCCTTTGCTTAAGAGATTCAGGCTTCAACAGCCGCTTTTTTCTAGTTTCCAAGAATGATGAGGGTTCCAATTCTAGTTCTGAGGGCCTTGAACAGTACTCTGAAGAGCAACAGGTCCAACATGCTAACACTCAAGGCTATTGTGTCTCAGATTTAATCATGATAGACCTAAAGGACACCTACTGTCATGTCGAGATTCTGCCACAACTAAGAAAGTACCTCAGGTTCGCTTTTGGGGGAGAAGTGTACCAATATTGAGTACTTCCATTCGGCCTAGCCTTATCACCAAGCACATTCACAAAGTGCATAAATGCTGCCCTGGCTCCAAAGCAACTCCAGGGCATCCGTGTACTCAAATATATAGACGATTGGCTTATACTCGCCAAGTTGAAGGAGCTTGTGGTTCAGCATGGAGACATTGTTCTCACCCATTTAAGAAGATTGGGTTGAGACTGAACATAAAGAAAAGCGTCCTTTCTCCGAGTCAGAGGATGACCTTTTTAGGGGTGGTATAGAAGTTCCACCCATTGTGCAGTCTCCTGAGAAAAATAAAGGGGTTACTCACAAAGGGCCATTACTTTCTCGTGTAGTCCCTGGTTTCTCGCCTTGGGACCCATGTTGGGGATAAGATATTGCTGGAAGTTGGTAACGGCAGATGCCTCCCTTACGTGTTGGGGAGCAAGTCTGGATGTTCGCCCAGCCCAGGGAATCTAGGAAGGCCAGCATCTCTTTTGGCACATAAATTGCTTGGAGATGAAGGCTGCGTTTCTTGCTCTGAGATACTTTCTCCTGGGACTGAGGCATTACCATGTGTTGGTGCGAACAGATGTTTGTAGTCTCGTATATAAATCACTAGGGTGCTCTGTGTTTGCGCCCCCTGTTCAGGTTGATGCAGCAGATCCTGCTCTGGGCTCAAGGCAGACTGCTCCTCTCAGTTAAGGCTGGATGCTATGGTACAGGCATGTCCGAGGCTATGTCTGTACACCTTTCTCCCAATTGCTGTGGTCCTCAGAGTTTTAGCCAGAGTTTGTCAGGATGGAGTTCACCTATTGCTAGTTGCTCCATTCTGGCCAGCCCAAGTGTGGTTCTCAGGCCTAATATCTCTCCTGGAAGGCTCTCTTTGGGAGATTCCGATCAGGAGGGACCTTCTCTCCTAGACTCATGGCACGATCTTTCACCCTTAGCCCAAGATATGGGAGCTGTGGGTCTGTCTCCTAAGGGGTACCAGCTCATAGATATCACTCTATCATCCGAGGTGGTTGAGACTATTCTGAATGCTAGAGCTCCCTCCTCTAGAAATCTTTATGCCCTGAAGTGGCTTCTCTTTGAATCATGATGCACACAGCACCAGAAAAACCCAGTCCACTGCCCGGTTGGTTCAGCGCTAGAGTTTTTACGGGAGCACCTTTTGGATGGTTTATCCCCTGCTAAACTTACTGTACATGGCTGCTATATCTGCTTGCCACGACCACATAGATGGAGTCTCTGTGTGGAGGTATCCCCTTATTTCCCACTTTCTTCACAGTGCTAGATGGCTGAGGCCTTTCTGCAGACTGCAAGTTCCTTTTTGGGATCTCTACATAGTCCGGAAAGGCTTTCATGAGGTGCCGTTCAAGCCCTTGTTGTATAATCTCATTGGAATGTTGATGCAATTGCCTGGCAGGCTGGTCCTCTCCACACATTCATAAGGTTCTCCAGTTTGAATATGGATTCAACCCCAGGAGCTAATGTCATTTTGGGTTAATTCTTTTCTTGACCTTAAGATTTATGGAATGAAATGGAAAATCTCAACATTTTTGGTCGATCATTTCTCATTTGCTTATAAGGCACGCGGCATGCGTGGGTATTAACGTGTCCTGAGCCTCAACATCATGAAGCAGTGTTGAGTTCCACTTGAAAGGGAACTTCTCCGTTTATGTATGTAACCCCGTTCTCTGAGAGGGAACGAGATGCTGCTTCATATGTCTTCCTTCAGACAACTAGAATCTGGTGACATGCTTTTCAGGCGTCTATTTATAGTCTCGGTGACACATTGATGATATGTCACTTGGCCACACTGTCAGTCCAACTAAACACTCTCTGGGTCCACATGCTACAGGAACCATGCCCCAAATGCTCGCTATAGGTTGAGCTGGAAAGAGATTGACGGATCTGAGCGGAACACTGTCAATGTTTTGACAGTGCCTGGGAGGCTCAATGTTTACATTTTAGGGCAGATAAACCCATAAATGGTATACTAATAGTAGTCAATGAACAATAAACTGGGCTAAGTGAATGTATTTTAACATAAAAAATATTACATACTTCATCTTTAACTTCAACTTAAAAGGTTAGTAAACCAAAAATGAAAATTCTGTCATTAATTACTCACACCCACATGTCATTCCAAACCCGTAAGAATTTTATTCATCTTTGGAACACAAATGAAGATATTTTTAATAAAATCTGAGCGATTTCTGTCCCTCCATTAACAGCCTCTGGAACTACCACTTTGATGCTTAAAAAAGTTTATAAAGAGATTGTAAAACTAATCCATTTGAATTGAACGGTTTAGTTAAAATTTTCTGAAGAGACACGATCATTTAGGCTTTTATTCACATATAAACATTCATCACCTCACACATCAGTTATGGTAAACGGAAGTTCAAGCAGGTTTGCTTGATGTGCGAGAACCAATGAGGTTCATTCTATTGTGTTAATGCAGCACGTTTGAGCTTCCGCAAGAACCAATTACGTTTGTTCTCGTGCATCAAGCAGGTTTGGTTGAGAGTCTGTTTATGTTCGCTGATCAATGATTATATGTGAATAAAAGCCTAAATTCAATCTGTTCATCAAATAAAGCGATCATGTCTCTTCAGAATTTTTTTATTAAACCATTAAATTCATATGGATTAGTTTAACGATCACTTTATAAACTTTTTGAAGCATCAAAGTGGTAGTTGCATAGCTGTCAATGGAGAGTACCACACTGGCTCAGATTTTATTAAAAATATCTTAATTTGTGTTCCGCAAATGAACGAAAGTCTTACGGGTTTGAAACAACATGAGGGTAAGTAAATTATGACAGAATTTTCGGTAACACTTACAATAAGGTTCATTAGTTAAAATGAGTTAACTATATTAGTTAACATGAACTAATAATGAACTGCACTTATACAGCATTTATTAATCTTTGTTAATGATAATTTCAACATTTACTAATACGTTATTAAAATCTTGTTAACATTAGTTAATGTACTGTGAAGTAACATGAACAAACAAAGAACAACTGTATTTACATTAACTAACGTTAAAAAAGATTAGCACATACAGTAACAAATGTATTGCTCATGGCTTAATACATTATCTAATGTTTCACTAATGAACCTTATTGTAAAGTGTTACCGAATTTTCATTTTTGGGTGAACTTACCCTTTAAGCTTTTTTCTTCTTCCACATCATCTGGAGATCATCAAGAAAAACAGTTGGGAAAAAAATAAGTTGAAAAAGGTTACGCTTTATCTTTTGATCATTTGTTTTTTGATTTAATATAAAAAACGGAAAATGAAAAAACGGCACCTTTTTCGTTTTTCATTTTTTTCAAACAAAACGAAAAACAAGAATTTGCCTAGATTTTTTTTTTTTTTGTTCAGGGGGAGAAAATGAATAAACAACTTGAATACACTGATTGGTCGACCAAACATTAAACTGTGCCGTCATCAGTTTTTCCGCAGTTCCCTGCAGCAGAATAACAGTCCTAAAGCTATGGATACTTTACACGTTTATTGCAACTACATTTAATCTTTCTCGTCAAACAGCCGGACTAACGAATGGCTTGAGACATACCATACCGAGGCAGAGCCTACACAAGGCTTTCTTCTGCGTGTCCATAAATTGGGCAACCTACGTGTGTTTATCTCAGAAAGAGTATTATTATACTAGTTTATCTCAGAAATAATAATGTACTTTGCACGTGTACTCACAACTACCCAACAGCCAACACTTTGGCACACTGCCTGTTTTGTTATTGCTGACTACCTAACAAAATCTGTGTGGCAATGCTGCGCAACTCGCTGGACAGCACAGTGGTATAGTGAAGTCCAGACCAGTATCAATTTAAGTCATCATACAGAAATCAACTTTTGTTTTAGGCAACAGGCACTCCTGAATGAATAAGAGTCTTTGAACAACCCATTAATATAGATGATCCCTGCATTCCATTCGGAAGGGCTCATTCCTATGCCCTAATCCCTTCAAAGGGTTTACCCTCCAGAGTGAGAGCTTCGAAGGGATGAAGGGTGTAGGGGTCAAAAAAACTATTTTTTTGGAACGCACTTCTGCGTCATTTTAACGAGACAATCAAGTAAGAGTAGATTGTGCAAGCTGCGCCCTGTGTTTAACGTTAGTTTATTTATTTATTTTTGGTTTATTGCACCATATTGTATATTGTGTCTATGTATTTGAAACATTTGAATGGACTGATAAAGGGAGCTGTAAAGTATTTTTGTTAAAGTACAATGTCATTTTGAGCATAATAATGCATTAAATCTAACTCGTATAAATATTACAGTAGTATAGAAAAATAATATACATACATTTATAGGTAAAATCGAACTCCTCACCTCCTGTACCCATTCTGTGATGTCAAACAACATCCCTGTGCAAAGGATCATGGGGGCCCGAAGTGTCCATCAGTTGTACCCTTCAAAATCCTTCATTCCGAAGGGCCCTTTGAAGTGGCCAATTTTGAGCACTTCGGTTTGGAATGACCCTTCAATATGGCGGCCATGATTATTTTCACTCCGAAGTGCCCTTCGGAGGGCGATATATCCCATTTGGAACGCACCGGATGATTCAATGACCAATTAATACAGACAGCCACTTGATTTTATTCCTGAATGAATCCACGTTTTGAATGAATCTACGAATGAATAAATGACTCCTTCCTTATCACAATGACTTACCGCCACCTAGTGGTGATATTACTTTCGTTATCCAGGTATCATTTCATTTTGTCATTTCATATTTCTGTATTAAAAATTTTGTTTAAAATATTAATCTCATTAAATTATACAGTTGTAATTGCTATGTAAATGTATTTACTGTAAGTATCTACATCTGAAAGCAACTTCATGCAGTTGGTTTAATTGGTAACAGCTGATAGTGTCATATTATTCTAATTTATTTGACTACATTTAAGAATTTAACATTAAATATAGCATACATATTTAATAAGATTAGGAAATAAATTCTATATATAAAAAAAAAGAAAAAACTGAAAATCATTTGTTTCATATGGGAAAGTTTACTGGTAGATAGCATTAAATATGAAAACCCTTTATCTCTGGTTTATTGTTTAAAGTCTTATTTCAGGGTTTTATTCTTATAACTTGTTAGGTTTTTGCTTCTAATTCGTGCCTCATCCCAGACCTCTTAATTGGCAATTGAATGAGCAATCACTCAGCGCTGAGGGAGAATAAAGTCTCATTTTATTGATAAGAAAAGAGAGTATATATAGAAAGAGTACAAGGGGTGTAGTATAGGTTCAGCCAATAAGAGAGAGAATACATCATATAGCTTATGGTATAGGAATGTGATACATATGGAAAAACAAGTCTAAATATGGTCATCTCCCGGTCAGCTATCCAGGAGGTCCTTGCTATCCCAAGGACTTTCTCCTATGCTTGTAATACAAAAAGCAGGGACCATTCCCTGTCTCCCATTCAGTCCTAGTAGATCCTGGTTCCTTATATGGAGAGGGTTCCGGTACATAAAGAAAACCATATGTTAAAACCATACGATACAGCTCTAACCCGAGGACAAAGAGTCTCTGTCTACTTTCCTTCAATGCTGAGACCAAAATAAAATCTATCAATTGCCCCTTTTGGCAATAAAATTGCCACACCCAAGTCTCAGCATTACTTTTTTCATATACAAATACAATCACTTTCTTTGCCTTCAAAGTCATAACATTCTTCAGTAAACAGTTCCTTCATTTTCCTTCAAAATTACTAACATTTAACAGTTCTATTCACCAAAGCATATTGAGAGGATACAAAGTTATTCATAGCACGATTAATCAAAGCTCTAATAAATGGAATAATACAACAGATAATAAATGCCATAATTAATAGGATTACACCTATAGGAATTAAAGTAGATACAAGCATTTGTTGCCATCCTGTGAGCCATGCTAAGAACCCACTTTGATTATCAGTAACTTCTCGCCCTTGTAATTCTTGAGCAATTCTAGTCATATTTTTTAAACCCTCTGAGATTAAATGACCATCTGCATCATTTTCAGGGATATAAGTACAACAAGAGGTACCAACAAGAACACAAACTCCTCCTCCTGCCGCGGTTAATTGATCTAAAACTAGCCTGTTTTGCAGGGCGGTTAAACGGAGCCCTCGGAGTTCCTGTTGAACACCAGCCAATGTGTCTCTTGTAGTATTGATAAATGAAATTAATTCATATCTTGTAACCTCAACTTCAATTTGAAGACTAGAAACACCTACTCCTGGAAACATTGCCTCAAAGAATCTTTCAGTACCAGTCCAGAGTCGATGTTGCATTGGTACTGGATTATCTCTACTCAAACTACTAGTTGAACTGCGACCAGAGAGGGAGCGTTTCTTTGTCTGTTTTTGTTTTGTCATAACGTGAGGTTTGTGTGGTCTAATAACCATGGAATATTCTTCCAAAGTTACTAGAGCACATCTTCCACTCCAATCTTCTGGAAGAGTAGTGTAGACTCTATGTCCACACAGCCAAAACCAATCTTTGACAGCTCTAGTTCCCCGTGAAGCAGGAGCATATCTATAACACTTTTGACCTGACACAAGTGCACAATATTTAGAACACATATCTTGAATAAAAGGATTAGCCCATCCATAAGCAATCATAGTAGATATAGGATGTGGTGTTCTTTTGGAACACTCAGTCATATTAGCTTTTGGATAATACGAAATACAACCCATACAACAAGACATATTTTCTATCCCACAATGATGGTATGTTCGATTACATTTACTTTTAGGTATTATCCCCAGTCTCACTGTTCCAGTTTCTCTTTCCATACACAACAGTGAGTCTGGAATAGAGCCAATGGTTGTCACTTTAGCATGTACTTGCGTTGCAAGCATCATTATTCTACTTTTTCCACAACTCCATATTGCAGTTCTATTTGGAGCCATCATTCCAGTAATGCTAACAAAAAGAGGGCATTCTAATTCTTCTTCTGTTCTCGGTGATTTAACCTCTACATGTGGTCCAGAAGCACTATGTGGCATTTTTGTGCAAACATAACAGTCACCTGTTTTTCCTTCAGATTTGGCAGTGTAGTTGGCTAATCTCCACCACATATTAGCTGCGAAGGCATGTGGTTCTTCTTCATAACGTACCCAAGTTTCATTACCAGTGCTAACAGCAGCTTGTATGTGAATAAACACATTTGTCAGCACAACCAGGTAAAATATCAATTTAGCACTCATGGCTAGAGAGCTTCGATGACAATTATTGCTGGTTCTAGATCTCTAGCAATCTCTGTCTTCTTCTCCTCGTTGAACGTCTTGGTTCACCTTCCTTCGAATCTTTCCTTGGCTCACTGGCTTCCACCTCCTCATTGACCAGAACGTTTCCCTGGGATGGAGCTGCTTTCAGTCGACTGGCATGGATCCACTGCGGCTGGAAGTCAGTCAGCACTCCTGTTCTCGTCACAGCAATCACCGTGGCGGGCCCCAGATACTTCGGCTCACCCAGTTTTGTGGGCTTCAGACACTTTATCAGCACCTGTTGTCCTGGAACGAAAGGATGAGTGGGCTTTTCTGCAGGAAGAGGGAGAGAGAGAGACACATCACCATTGATGCTATTCAAGGTTTTAATCAGGGAATCCACGTAATCCGTGATGATCACCTCCGTGTCACCTGTGGAAAAATTACCAGCGCGACCTCTGACCCATGGGGTCGGGAAAGGTCTACCCATAAGGATTTCAAACGGAGACATCTTTGTTGTTGCTGATGGTGACATTCTAATTTCTGTCAATACGGCAGGCAGCAGATCAACCCAATTTCTGCCTGTATCAAGACACGTTTTTATTAAGCCGATCTTTGATAACCCTATTCATGTTCTCAACTTGTCCACTAGATGGCGCATGGAACGCGATATGGAATAACCAAGTAATATTAAGCTCTTTGGCTAACAATTGTGTGACTTTGGAAGTGAACGGTGTTCCATTATCACTATCGATAACCATTGGTATACCAAAACGCGGTATAACGTCTTTAGCCAGAACTTTAACTACCGTTTGTGCATTTTCTTTTCCACACGGAAAAGCTTCAGGCCATTTAGAAAATCTGTCAACAATCACAAGCAAATATTTATTATTTCCGCAAGGAGGCATGTGCGTAAAATCAATTTGCAAGTGTTGGAATGGTAGCTCAGGATGTGGTAAAGAGTCATGTTTAGTTGCCTCGTGCTTATTGGTTTGAGCACACACCAGACAAGCATCCAATATCAACAGAGTATTTCTTCGAACATTTGCTATGCAATAAGATCGATTCAACATTTGTATCACTTTCTTTTTTGACACATGTGATACACCATGATAATGTCTACATAGCATAACAATCGCAGATGAAGGTAGTGCAAGTTTACCCTGTTTGTCTCTCAAGATTCCAACTTGATCTGGTTTTACTTCATTGTCTGACCAGTAAGTCAAATCAGCTTGCGTAGGGTTAGCTTGTAATATTTGAATGTCCAAATCATTAGTCAATAAGGAATTCATCATAGGCACATCTGTGCCCCTTTCGCTTACATGTGGACTTAATATTACTTCTTTAGCAGCCCATTTCGCTACTTCATCTACAAATCTATTTCCTTTGGCCTCATCTGTTTCTCCTGACGCATGTCCTGCTACTTTGATAACAGCGAGTTTTGAGGGTTGTTGTGCTGCATTAATTAGCTCCGCTACAATACTATGATGAGCAATTGGCTTTCCGTCTGAGGTTTTAAAATTTCTTTCTTCCCACAATTTAACAAAGTCATGTACTATGCTATACGCATATTTAGAGTCAGTGTATATATTAACACACTGATCTTTTGCCAATTGACAAGCTCTTGTTAAAGCAATTAATTCTGCAACTTGTGCTGACTTGTATGGCAAAGAGTATGCCTCAATTACACGATCAGGTAATTCAACAATAGCATACCCACACAAGTATACATTATCATTTGGCTTGAAACAGGATCCATCAATATACCAATTCTTCCCCTCCTCCAGGACAGATGTAGAAACATCTGGCCTGCAGGCAGTCGAAATCTGGATTCTATCCAGGCAATCGTGGTCGTCACTCCCAAATTCACCTTGTGTCAGCAACCTGTGCAAATGTACAGTAGGGCCATGAATTACAGAAGTTGGTTTTAAAATCAAATTAGCAGTAGCTAATAATATAGCCTCATAGCCAGAGCGGCGTTGAGCAGTCATATGTTGAGTAGAAATATTACTCATAATGACACCTACCTGATGAGAGGTGTGCACTATCAATTTATGTGATAACACAATTCTTTCAGCATCCGGCACCATGATCGCTGTGGCAGCCACTGCACGCAAACAAGCAGGAAGTCCCCTGGCTACTGAATCAAGAGCTTTAGACAAATAAGCTATGGGACGAAAAGTACCCCCATGCTCCTGGGCCAGGATTGCTGCGGCTGTTCCCCCACTTTCATGCACATACAGGTGAAAGTCTTGAGTGTAACTTGGGAGGCCAAGTGCAGGAGGTTTCATAAGGGAGGATTTCAAGTGTCTGAATGCTTGGTCCATTTCAGCTGTCCATGTAATGTCCTCTGTGTCCCCCAGAGTAGCAGTTCGTAGGATTTTGTCATACATGGAACAGTTGGGCACCCATGATCGACAATAGTTAACCAGGCCCAGGAAGCTTTGCATCTGCGTCCATGTCGATGGGTGCTTGAAGGTAGCAATAGCTTTCACTCTGTCAGCAGACAATTGCACTTTGCCCTGTGACAGTTCATGTCCAAGGTATTCGACCCTCCTCTGTACCCACTGTACTTTCTCTCTAGATGCCTTGAAACCAGCCTCTGTTAAAATGTTGCAGACAATTTTAGAGGCAGCAGCACACATGTCCTCAGTTGCACCTGTAATGAGGATGTCATCTGCATATTGAAGCAGACAGGTGTTTGGAGGAAGTTTGGCATCTTTCAGTGTAGCGTGCACTACAGCAGAGAAAACAGCCGGAGAATCTCTGAACCCTTGTGGGAGTCTTGTCCACGTTAATTGTGAATTTTCCAAGGTAAAAGCAAACAATGGCTGAGTTCGGCGATCAACAGGAACGCTGAAGAAGGCACTGGAAATATCTAAAACAGTAAAAAATGAATGTTCAGAAGGAATAGAATTAATTATAGTTTGCACATCAGGTACTATAGGAGACAATGGTGTTACCAACTCATTAACTTTTCTCAAATCTTGAGTTAAATGCCAAGAACCATTTGCTTTCTTAATCGGATTAATTGGTGTATTATAAGGTGAATGAGTGTGCACCAGGATGCCTTGAGCCAGTAATTTATCAATAACAGGAAGAATACCCTCCACCTTTTCTTTTGAGAGGGGGTATTGTTTCTGATACACAGGCTTGTCTGTTATTAGCTTAGCAACATAGGGCTGGACATCAATGAATCCTGCGTCATCTTTATGGGCCGCCCACAACTTGGGGTTAACGCCTTCAATTTCCTGTTTGAGCTCAGTTGCAGAATCGTCCTCAAGGAGAGCATTTCCTGTATCAACAGTGAGAGAGAAGGCTGCAGGAAACATAAGTTGTAGAGAGTCAGCATTAAAATTAAATTGAATACCTAATTTATGCATAAGGTCTCTACCTATAAGCGAAAACGGAGAATTCGGTATGATGGCAAAAGCATGCATTTTAAACAATAATGGGATATCATTAGACATAACCGGAAATGTTGGTGTCATTTCACATTTCACAGGTACATCGTTGATTCCCACAGAGTTTACATGTTTTCCTGTAATCGAGCCCTCATAAACAAGAGAGGATAACGATGAGATCGTCGCCCCAGTATCTAAGAGAAAAACATAGGGTTTATGGTCAACATTTAATTCAATAAATGGCAAAACAGTTGACACATTCGGATAACTCAAAGAAATCAGTGAAAAATTATCAGAAGAGGGCTCAGTCGAACTGAGTCATTGTGACCAGGAAATGGGATACACTGGATTTTGTCTGTCAGTCTTTGCAGAAGGGAGCGCAAGTGGGGGCTTAGAGCCACCAGAGCTCCTCTTTCTCTGCTTGTCTGACCTCTGCCTCAAATCCCAAGCCTTTTTCCTACAGTCACGTTCCAGATGTCCTGGCTTGCCACAATAAAAACAGCGTCTCACATTTCCAAATTGTTGCGGGCGAGGATTCACAGCAGCATTCACTTGAAGCATTGCAGGAGTTTTGCCCCTGGAGACATCAAAGGCTCCAGCAGAAGAAAGCTCTCGCAAGCGTCGTCCCAATTCATCAACAGAAATAGTTGTAATATTCGGAGTAGTTATACGAATTAACTGTGCAGTGTCTTTGTTCATATTATTTAAGAACGTATTTAAGAACAATGGACAATTTTGCTCAATGGGAATAGCAGATTCTTCAACCATGCATGTTTAAATCTATTAAAGAATGCAACAGGGCTTTCCCCAGTTCTCTGTTTGGTATTGGCTGCATGCGAGATGTCTTGTTTAGCAGAAGACACTTTTAACAAAAAAGCAGTCAATCGCTTGAAGAAAACTTTAAGTTTACCTGAACTAGCCCACACCCAATCATAGTCCTCTTCCTCATCGTCAGAATCAGAAAGTAGAAGCACTCGTGAAGGTTTAGACGAATCAAGGGGCTTCGAATCTCCAGCTTTCTGAGATACAACACGACGAACAGGCGGTGCATCATAGATGGGGTTTAAATAATCAACTTCTTCAATCATTTCCTCCTCTGTGATTTCCGCAGGCAGTGTTTTAGTCAAAATAAAACGATAATCTCGCCCCGTCAGTTGACTGTAGGCAGTTAACCGTTGCAGCACTGCCACAAATTGATGTGGTGACCTAGCCGGATCAGGTAAATCTTTGCAAATGGCAACTGCCTCCGTAACACTCAGAGGAGTAATTTTGTAACCATCTGGAAGCTGTACAAACGGAAAAACTTCAGTTGTGGACGGCAACTGCGGATACAATCGATTGGTCAAGGGCTTTGGAATTTCAGCAGAAACAACACATTCATATGGGGGAAGGGACGCATCAGGTTTCAGTTGAGACTGAGAGAGAGAGCTGTCTTTCTTTTTTAAATCTGGTCCCTTATCCCAATAAGTTTTCATCTTCATCCAAGCTTTATACGCATCTTTCATATAATCAATTGGCCATCCTGGGTCACCCCAAGAACCAAAGATCATATCTTTTGCAGCACGCATATCTTCATCTTTAAAAGAACCATCGCGGGGAAACGGATCTAATTGTATTTTCCCTTCTGACCATCCCGCGAGATTAGAGAGATATGGTTCCGTGAAAAACGCTTTATTATTGCGATTCATGAAATCCCTGGGGGTTTCCCCCATTAACTGCCTACTAATTGTTTCACCCATTTGAAACAGCCAACAAAGATCTCTCCTTGCTTTAATAAAAGCCTTACAATTTCAGAAAATGATCAAACAAAATACAAATTAAAGTCCGCGGCTTTATATTAACATTTTAGTATTTTTTGGCAAAAAGAACAATTTTAAATTCTGTATTATTCATTCAACTGCCAACAAAGACCTGAGGATATCACCATGAAATAGACTTAGAGAGAGAGATAAAATCTTCAACTCAAACTCATCTATTCCCTTCCCACGCATAAAATCCGTGAGGATAACACCAAAAAATGAAAGGGTGATCAGTCCTCTTTCACTCTTCCCGTATTCATCAAAATACGAGGATATCCACTTTTAACAAATGCGAAAAAGTACGGCATGAAAATTCAAGGATCAATTTCTCAACAGACAGTAAGATGCACTTAAGCATTTTATTTCTTACCTGTCTGGAGAAATCCCGGACGAGCCCCCAAATTGTTAGGTTTTTGCTTCTAATTCGTGCCTCATCCCAGACCTCTTAATTGGCAATTGAATGAGCAATCACTCAGCGCTGAGGGGGGAATAAAGTCTCATTTTATTGATAAGAAAAGAGAGTATATATAGAAAGAGTACAAGGGGTGTAGTATAGGTTCAGCCAATGAGAGAGAGAATACATCATTTAGCTTATGGTATAGGAATGTGATACATATGGAAAAACAAGTCTAAATATGGTCATCTCCCGGTTAGCTATCCAGGAGGTCCTTGCTATCCCAAGGACTTTCTCCTATGCTTGTAATACAAAAAGCAGGGACCATTCCCTGTCTCCCATTCAGTCCTAGTAGATCCTGGTTCCTTATATGGAGAGGGTTCCGGTACATAAAGAAAACCATATGTTAAAACCATACGATACAGCTCTAACCCGAGGACAAAGAGTCTCTGTCCACTTTCCTTCAATGCTGAGACCAACATAAAATCTATCATAACTCAAACAAGTTCATTTTAAAATCATGATGTCAAATTCGTATTTGAAACAACCATTCTGTGGGAACGCAAACCAATTCAGGTTTGGTGAAACACCATTATAAACGCAATGACTTCAGTTTTGTCTTTGTTTAACTGAAGGAAGTTTAGGCACATCCAATTTTTAGTTTCATCAATGCATTGGCACAGGGAGTCAATGGGGCTGTAGTCGTTAGGTGATAGGGCTAGGTAAATCTGGGTGTCATCTGCATAACTGTGGTATGCAATTTGGTTCTTTCTCATTATTTGGCTCAATGGCAGCATATATAGGTTGAACAGGAGGGGTGCAAGTATTGAACCTTGAGGGACTCCGCATGTCATGGATGTCCACTCAGACTTATGGTCACCGATACTCACATAATAACCTCTCCCTTCTAAGTATGACCTGAACCATTTAAGGACCATCCCAGAAAGCCCAACCCAGTTTTCGAGCCTGTCAAGAAGAATGTTGTGATCGACAGTGTCAAACGCAGCACTGTGATCGAGAAGAACCAGCACTGATAATTTACCTGTATCTGTGTTTAGGCGAATATCGTTTATTATCTTTATGAGCGCTGTCTCTGTGCTGTGATGCGGTCGGAAACCAGATTGAAAGTTGTCAAAGTATCCATTCAAGCTTAAGAACTTGTTCAGCTGATTGAAAACAACTTTTTCAATGATCTTGCCTATGAAAGGGAGATTTGAGATTGGTCTGTAGTTGCTCAATATGGTGTTATCCAGATTGCTCTTTTTCAGGAGGGGCTTAATAACTGCAGTTTTCAGGGATTTTGGAAAAGTCCCGGAGAGAAGTGAGGCGTTTACCACTTCTAGGAGATCTGCTTCTAAACAGTTAAACACGCTTTTGAAAAAAGATGTGGGAAGCGTGTCAAGGGCGCAGGTTGATGTTTTAAGGTGCTGTACTGTTTCTTCCAAAATTTTACCATCGATTGCTTCGAAAACAGACATAATAGCTACTTTCTGAGGTAGTGATCTGTTCTGTTTTACCCCAGTGCAGCTCAAGGATGTGCTGATCGCCTTTCTGATATTATTAATTTTCTCAGAGAAGAAGGAAGCAAACTCACAACATTTGCTGTCTGAGAGCATTTCACTGGGAATCTGACTTGGGGGGTTTGTTAGTCTCTCTACAGTAGCAAAAAGAGTGCGGGTGTTGTTAAAGTTTCTGTTTATAATATTTGAGAAGAAGGTCTGTCTAGCTTTGCCTAATTCCACATTGAAAGCATGAAGAATATCTTTATAGATGTTATAATGGATTTCAAGTTTTGTCTTTCGCCACATGCGCTCAGCTTTTCTGCATTGTCTTTTCATATCTTTTCATATTTTGAAAAACATGTCTGTAATTAAAATAAAAAGATTGATACACACATCTATCGAATGGAAATAAATAACAAGTACTTTGGGTGTATTGTTCATTATGTTTATTTTCATATAAAGGCAACAGAACTTAAATTACATCCAGTTTATCAGCAACAGCGCAGGAGTGTGAATCCCGCGATAACCGCCTTTGGTTAGGCACATCCAATTTTTAATTTCATCAATGCATTGGCACAGGGAGTCAATGGAGCTGTAGTCGTTAGGTGATAGGGCTAGGTAAATCTGGGTGTCATCTGCATAAGGTGTCTGATCCACTTCTACGAGAATGGAGAACTGTCCGTCTTGCTTGCACTTTTTTCAATCCTCCCCTCACTGCAGCCGTCTACTCTCGGCTACTTTTCAGGCGAGGCTAGGCGCATCTCAAACAAGCCTATTGTTTCCCGCGGTTAGGTCAGGTGTTACGAGATTTTCAGTTTCTGAGATTTTCGGTTTCCAAAGTCGGAGCATACATGAATATTAATGAGTTTCCCAGACATGCGCGATTGCACATGCAACTGAGAATTTTAGTTCACATTGCATCTCAGCACATTAGTGGATTATTCCATAACTATATTCTCAGGGTCGCGGCTGACTTATGCATAAATTATTCCATAACTATATTCTCAGGGTCGCGGCTGATTTATGCATAAACTACAGTTGTTTACAGTAATGTTTTCATTAGTATGCACGATTTTTGCAGTCGTCTGTAACAATGACAGATACTTCGTGTAACAGCAGAGCAACCTTCAGCTATCGTCTACAATGAGTTCAGCTCGTTGTGCTCTTCCTTTGCGATGTTTTAAAACTCGGTGTTTTATTAGTTGTTATCATTAAGTATCACTGCCTGTAACAACTGAAATAAACCTGTATAAATGTTTTTGAGGACCTATATCTATTCTGGTATTCTTATCTTGTTCATTTTGCTATGATGTAGGCCTATTGCTCTTCAAAAGGATTAATACAATTATTTATGTTTAGGCTCACCAATGTTGCATTTATTTGATCAAAAATAGGCAAAACAGTAATATTATGATTTGTTTTCTATTTTAATATATTTTAAATGGCTGTTTATTCCTGTTACTCCAGTCTTCAAGTCTCATAAGATCCTTCAGAAATCATTCTAATATGCTGCTTTGCTGCTTAAGAAACATTGTTAGCTACTATTATCAGTGCTGAAAACTGGAAACCATGATACAGTGCCTGTTGATTTATAGAACAGCAAGTTTGAAGACTATTGAAATAGAATTCTTTTGTAACATTAGAAATGTAAAAAAAAAAAAAAAAAAAAAAAAAAAAAATCTAATTAATTAATCCTTGTTGAATAAACTTCATCCTTTTGAAATTCTTTTCTTAAAAAACAAAAAAACTACAGTGATTCCAGACATTCAAATAGTATTTTAATGCAAATGCATTTGTGCAAATTATTTGGGGGCCACTGTCTGTAAAAAGATAACGTTTTGTTGTTATAAAAATATTTTTAAGTGAATAAAAAAAGTCATTAAATTCAAAGAGTGGTAAAAATTTCAAAATCTTTCAGACTAAAAATGTAATTTTTTGATCTGAGAATAGCTTTCTTATGTGTCATATTTCCATATATTAAGGGACTGCTACAGTAGCTAAAGTTTGTTGTTGGCAAGTCCATGCCCATCTTTTTGTACAAAAACAAAATGTCATTAAATGTCTCACACAATATCATATATTCACTCCATCACACATTATACAAGGCATCTATTAATCAAAAGCAAATCAAGGCCATATTCCCATCTTTATTCCAGGATTTGTGATATATGTTTTGACATAGTTTAATTTCTTTTTTTTTTTTTNCTTTCAAAATTTCATGAGGCCAAATGTGCCCCTAATTAAAACCCCTTGAAGAACATGCATGTTTATGAACATTAATGACCAGTGAATTCAGGTTGACTGGGACACATTTTGCCATTGAGATGACTGGGAAAAAGTTTCCCAATCAACCTGAATATATGCAAAATAATGAATGTTTGTGTATCAAAATAAATTGTCCATTTATATCACTGATCATCATTGTATATCCAGGTACACAAGTCACACATGGTGAGGTAACAGAAGAACATAGCAACATCATTGAAATGGCAGCTGCATATTTTTTTAAATGTTATTTATTTTCCCATTTATTTGTTATTTGAAATCAGTATAATCTACTTCAACTCATTCAGGTGTTCTGGGATGCTTTGTTTTATTGTGCAATTGAAAAATTAAACCTTGTGGTATCGGTGTATCTTAAACGGAAACCACGAAAAGACAATATAGTTTCAGCAATATTTTCAGAATTTGTCACCAACCAGAAAACCAGAGAATGTTAGTCTGAACAGGTAAACTAACACATGTATAATCACACCAGTAGTCTGTAGATTACAAAAATATTATGTCCACACAGACACATTTATATAGGCCTATCAGCTGTTACATCGCAGGGTACAAAGGAAGAGCACAAAGAGCTGAACTCATTGTAGACGTAGCTGAAGGATGCTCTGCTGTTGCACGAAGTATCTGTCATTCAGTTACAGATGACTGCACAAATTGTGCATACTAATGAAAACATAATAAACTGTTACCTAGAAGTAAACAACTGTAGTTTAGGCATAAGTCAGCCGTGACACTGAGAATATAGTTACCTTTATGGAATAATCCATGAATGTCTTGAGATACAATGTGAACTCAAATTCTCAGTTGCACGTGCAATCGCGCATGTCTGGGAAACTCATTAATATTCATATATGCTCCGCCTTCGGAAACCGAAAATCTCAGATACCAAAAATCTCGTAACACCTGTTAGCAGTTTTCGAGTACGGTAAATACATTTCTGAAGCGGTACTTTTTTTTCTAATTACAAGTTGTGTTTCTCATTTCATGTGTCACAATAATCAGAAAGAAAGAAAGAAAGAAAGAGCTTTATTGCCAGGTATGTTGTTTACACATACTAGGAATTTGTTTTAGTGACAGAAGCTTCAAAGTGCAACAGAGTGACAGCGACAAGACAAGACACATAATAAAAAGAATAAAATAATAATATACAAATTTACAAGATAGACAAAGTGCAAAAAAAAAAAAAAANAAAAAAAAAAAAAAAAAAAATAGACAATTGTATGTACAGTTATATGTGCAAATTTGAAATATAAGTAAGTGTTTTAAGTAAATAATGTGTAATAGTGCTGTGTGTTCCGTGTTTGTCAAGTGTTCATGAGATGGATTGCCTGAGGGAAGAAACTGTTCCTGTGTCTGGGCGTTCTGGTGCTCAGGGCTCTGTAGCGTCGACCAGATGGCAACAGTTCAAAGAGGGAGTGTGCTGGATGTGAGGGGTCCAGAGTGATCTTCTTTGCCCTTTTTCTCACTCTGGATAAGTACAGTTCTTGGAGAGTGGGGAGGGTTGTGCCAATGATTCGCTCAGCAGACCGGACTACCCTCTGTAGTCTTCTGAGGTCAGATTTGGTAGCTGAGCTGAACCAGACGGTAATTGAAGTGCAGAGGATGGATTCAATGATGGCAGAGTAGAACTGTTTCAGCAGCTCCTGTGGCAGGTTGAACTTCCTCAGCTGGCGAAGGAAGTACAACCTCTGCTGGGCCTTTTTCACAGTGGAGTCAATGTGAATGTCCCACTTCAGGTCCTGTGAGATGGTGGTGCCCAGGAACCTGAATGACTCCACTGCAGTCACAGTGAAATGTGACTCTACAGGTTGTTTAGTGCTGTATGATCAATCTACAGGTTGTTTAGTGCTGTAACACATCCTGAAGTTTGCCTTGTCAGACTTTTTCAGTATATCAGGAGTTCCTGTCGGGATGAAAGTAACACTTGTTACTTTTGTACCGCTGCAGTGACAACAAGTGTTTCTTTTGTCCCACTGCTAATGTGGTGGCTTTCTCTGCGTTGCAGCATTTATTAAAACATGTTTATGTCATATTATAGCAGAATATGCCAAGAGTGAAAGACAGACAGAGGTTTGATTCAGCCAGATGTTTATGAGAGGGCGTTTCTGGACATATCTGTTGCTGATTTCTGTATGTCACAATTTATTCACTCAATCTGTTTACATTTACCATAGTCACATTTAGTTTTTAGCCATACCTTAGCTTTTCCACATCCACCTATGAATTTGCAGTGTTTCCATTCAGATGTTGAGAATTTATGTTATGCTAATTTAATTAAATTTTCATATTGTTCATACTGTTGAAAAAATGATTTATAAAATAAATTGACATTGCCAAAAAAAAAAATTATAATCTAAACAATTCAAGTTTGTACTGTCGGGTTACTTTTGAAACATTTAATAAAACTGAAATTCTCAATTTAAAATTAAAATGTAATTTATTTATTTTAAATTTTTTTTGCAAAGATAAAGGACAAAATATGTTTGCAGTTACATATTAACAAGGTCATAGTCAGGTATATTTAATAAAAACAAGACTAACTCAAAAAATCTAGCTTGTATTGTTGTGTTACTTTTGACCCACCTGTGTGTTACTTTCGTCCCAACTGACCGGGTCGAAAGTAACAATGTGCAATTTATGTTCAAAGTGAAATTATACTGAAGCCGTTCTACATTTGTACAAAATATCACCTGGTATTGATAGACCACACTTGTGAGTTATGGACCACAGCAAAAATATATCGCTGTCTAAAACATTATCTTTCAAAATTACATTTTTGTGAAAAATGGTACTTTCATCCCTTCTCTATTTCCTTTTATATCTGTCATATTATTTCAAGTTCCTCCATTTTCCAAATCTCAGCGTATTGACTATAACAAAAGTTATGATTTCTGTGTATGATGACTTAAATTGACACTGGTCTGGGCTCCACTATATCACTGTGCTGTCCAGCGAGTCGCACAATGTTGCCACACAGATTTTGTTAGGTGGTCAGCAATAATAAAACAGGCAGTGAGCCAAAGGTGTTGGCTATTAGGTAGTTGTGAGTGCAGGTGTTAAGTAAATGTATTATTTCTGAGATAAACTAGTATAATAATAATAATATTTCTGAGATAAACACTTGTAGGTTGCAGAATGTATGGACACACAGAAGAAAGCCTTGTCTAGGCTCTACCTCGGTATGGTTTGTGTTAAAGGGTTAGTTCACCCAAAAATTAAAATTATGTCATTTATTACTTACCCTAAGATCCATAAAGGTACTAAAAACATATATAAACATGAACCGATTTAAATATGTTTTTAGTACCTTTATGGATCTTGAAAGAGGAAAGTCATTGCTCCATATGTAGGCCTCACGGAGCCATCGGATTTCGACTAAAATATCTTAATTTGTGTTCCGAAGATTAACGAAGGTCTTACGGGTGTGGAACAGTATGAGGGTAAGTAATAAATTACAGAATTTTTATTTTTGGGTGAACTAACCCTTTAAGCCATTCGTTAGTCTGGCTGTTTGATGAGAAAGAGATAGTCGCGGAGGACTATTATTCTGCTGCGCAATGAACACCCCGTTCTGATGACGCAAGAGTTGCAACTATGGCAGCTGAGAAGGCCATTCTTTGTGTTCTTTTTGAAGAATTTTTGGAGCCTGATGAAGTCTGTATAAATACGTGTTTAATTCTGCAAAACACGCTCGATGTTACAGTCACTGCCCGTGCCGTCCAGAATAAAAGAGAACATCCCAATCGAGTGAAGAGATTTGTGGAAACTGTGGTTCCTAATTATTGTGATCCAACATTTGCCTTTGTTTATTAAAGTTTATAAAAGTATCACTCCACAATACAATAGCAAAATATATAAGTATAGTATTTTTATGTTACATTAATAAGTGTCTAGCACACCTTCCTAAGGAAAGGATATGGACCAGAAGACATTGCAATTACTAAATGATATTTAGACAGACTTAAATAAGTTCCAGATCTATACTTGTGCTCTTATTATTTAAGTTATTTTGCCATTAATGTAAATAAACATGTGCAAACAATATACTTGCTCTTGTGAATTTATTTTGATGTTAATTACATTTACGAGCTGTTTCTTTAATACCGCGTGGTTTATATGCATGTTGATGCTGATTGGGCTGGACATTTTTGACACAACCACCAAACAAGAGAAAACGTATCTCAAACCCGTTGCACACCGTTTCCTGGAAACATGTTGTTCAACCCGGAAACCGTAGCAAAACGTTAAGCACCGGCAAAGAATATACACTAAAGCCGCGCATACACTTAACGATTGTAAGGCCGATTATGAATGTAAATTGATACTTATGACTGATCGCGCTCAAACGCGTCCAGTCGCGTTCAGTCTGCGATTACAGTCGGTGTTCAAATTCCATGTGTAAAGCCGGGCACAAATTTAACGACTGGCTAAACATTCTAAGACTGAGCTCAACATACAAGCGATTGTTTCCTGCGACTGAAGCAGGTTTATATACTTTCACATGGAATTTGAACACCGACTGTAATCGCAGACTGAACGCGACTGGACGCGTTTGAGCGCGATCAGTCATAAGTATCAATTTACATTCATAATCGGCCTTACAATCGTTAAGTGTGTGCGCGACTTAAGTATTTAAATCTGCTTCAGTCGCAAGAAACAATCGCTGTATGTTGAGCACAGTCTTAGAATGTTTTAGCTAGTCGTTAAATGTGTGCCCGGCTTAACAAGAAGCGACAGTCAATAGAACGTTCCATTGAAACACCGGCGCCCAGCAGCGGCCCTGCGTTTCCGCCATTTTGGGGTGAAAATGAGTCTTCAGTCCACTAGTTTCTATGGCAATATCAGCTGCTTTGTAAAAAGTACATTAAAGCTGAAACCCAACCTGAATGATGACAACACAGAATAAAATACTATCACTAGCAATCATCAAATCCAGTTTATTTTACACACTTTGTGTTTAAGTCTTCCACTTTTTTCACAAAACCTTTGCTCTCTAGAAACCCAGTCAGTTTGGCTTATAAACACTGAATTAATACCAACATATGAAATTAAATTAAGGACAGGCATCAGAAAAACTGGGAATGTTGAACAATAAATATATGAATATAAGAGCTTGATTTTGCAGTGTTGTCTAATGTCTGTTGAAGCAAAAGTGTCCAAAAGTGGGAATTATGCAAAAACGGACATAGCAATGCATCATGTATTATAAGATCATTATGTTTGTAGCGTGATCCATTAAAACGTACAATAGGCTATAGCCTATTTCAATTCAGACCTAGTGATACTATTATAATTATTATTACTCCACTAGGTCTGAAATATATTGTTCGCTGCAAACATGATGATCTTAAATTTATTAATTATTAATTTACTATTAATAAATGTGTAAAGTTGCATAAAATGGAAATACTCAATAAAGTAGGCTAATTACATTACCTCAGATGGATGAATGGTTGGATTCCACAACTGGTCAAATAAAACATATATAAGACAATACAACATTTACTGTGGGAGCCATACAATTTACTGGTGACTTAATTTAAAAAACTGTTCTATTGCGCTTCTGATTTGGTTTTGAAATTCGCCGATTTTGGGTGCGAAGATGTGAAGGATTCTATGGTCCAGTTATTATTTTCAGCCCATAATGGCGGCCGCGCTACCGGAGCGCCATCTAGTGGCTGTTTCCCAAAACGTATCAAAGTGTCGCCTCTTGGGTTCTAAGCTCTTTGGCACCAGTTTGAGCTTGAACGTGCCCCTGATGATGGGACGGTTTAATGTTTGGTTGACCAATCAGCAGAAAGGGGTGTTTCATTCCCACCCACACGTAGAGATCAAATATTCAAGTTTTTTCATTTTCCATTTTCTATATTAAATAAAAAAAAAACGAATGATCAAAAGATACACTGACCCATTATGACTAACTGACCTTTATCTTTCGAACATAATGTCCAAACTTCACAAGACATTAGGAAACATCCCATATTTCATGAATTTCTGATGCTTAAGGGGCTAACAGCAATTTCTAAAATATCAGCCATTTATATCAATTGGAATAATAGATGAAGCCCGTAATATTACGGTTGTTCACAAGAGGATAAGAAATCCTTTTAAATTCATTATAGTTTCATAGATTTTATTATATTCAGTTTGCAAAGAAATCTGTGATATCCAAAATGCTGATAATGTAAATTATTACATTACTTTTTATATAANGGTTCCAGACATGACTGAATGTATGTCCAATTGAGGAAGAGACACTATATTATTTTTCTATTTTAATATAGTACATGTAATAATACTTCCATAAAGAGACACTTAAAGACTCATTTTATTTTTGAAAAGAGACATGCCATTATCACTGTATCGTCTACATGAGCCATTGGTGCTTTGCAAACAGATTTTTTCTGTTTAATTCAGTTTGATTCTGGTATTTATTGCATGTTTCTTTATTGTACAGCACTTTGGTACTTAGTTCTTTGTCGATTTTATAAACTTGATCTTAAATACCAATAGCAGCTCTAATCTTTGACGTTTCCTGTGCAATTTCACACTTTCCATTAGCAACGAATGTGCTGCATCACTGCAAGTCCAATGAAATCTTACATGCTTTGTGTTGATGCATCATTTCAAAACTCACAGCTCTTCTTAAGGTAAAAAGTTATCCTGCATTCAAAACAGAATAGCTCTTTTAAAAAGAAAAAAATTTATGAAAGTAAAGTTACTTAGAAAGTAAAGTCTATAAAATTCATAGCAATTTAAATGCATAAGTGAAGGCAAGTCACATTAGGTTGATTGTAAGATAGCAGTATAAAAGAGCTTTAAAGGAGATCTGACAATTAGCACTTTCCTGTGAGAGTATTCAAAGCAACATTTAAGGCATTTAATAAAGGTTAGTCAAAGTCAATGCCTGAATTGCAGGGGCAAATTATAAAACTGATTTCATGTGACAATCATTCAGAAACTGCTTTGTGTACAGAGATGTACAGAGATGTTTAACCTGGTCTATGCTGAACTCATGAGTAGTGGACAGCAGTAGTATGGTCTGTTATCTTCCACTCTTGCCACCTTTATCCAAAATCAAACAAACAAACAAACAAAAAAACAAAAACAAAAAACACTGAACTGGGAGGTTCTGGATTCCACCTTCTTTAATCTTTACAGATCTAGTAGATGTTTGAAAATGGTAGCCTTGTGCCTTGTGTCATTCCACAGTTATATGACTCTCTTTCACAATTTTTATTTTTGCAGATTGAATGTAAAAGAGGATCTTGAGATGCTTTTTATAATCTTAAACGGCTTTTAACTTGATACAGTTTTTAAAAACAGCCCTTAATGCGAGAAAAATTAGGGACTTGTGCAAATATTAATAAATATAATTTTGTACATTTCATTCATTTAATTTCATTTATTATACAGGAAAGGTTAAAAGGTAACATTAAGGTACAATGTAATCGGGTCTGACTCAGTTTAAAAACTGTTTTCCAGCAGGTTCCTGTTCTGCAGAACATAAAACATAAAACACAATTTACAACACAAGGTCAAAAACACTTTAGCACAGGCTAAATATCGCTAAAAATAAAAATCGCTTTCCTGTAGCTCAGTGGTTAAAGCATGGCACTAGCAATGTCAAGGTCATGGGTTCGATCCCAGGGATTGCACATATTCAGATACAAAATGTATAGTATAATGCAATGTAAGTCGCTTTGGATAAAAGCGTCTGCCAAATGCATAAATGTAAATGTAAATAATACAAACAAAAATAGGACAATAAATAAACAATCAATGAGTACAAGTGTAACTGTTTAAAAGAAACAGTTTGTATGCCTTTTTGAAACATGTGATAGATGGTATTTTTCTTATGTGATGTGGAATATCATTCCAAATTTTGGTATATGTATAAAAAAAGGATTTCTGACCATAGTTGTTTTTATATGGAGGAACTGGTATAAGTGCCTGTGAAACTGACCTAGTAAGGCGTACTGGTCTCATATTGTTTGACGGATGAAGTGCAGCAAGTGTTGGCGAAGTGACATTTTGAATTTGAAAATAAAATGTTATAGCGTGACTATTTATATAGTGCTGAAAAGTCAGAGCGTTTGATCGTGTAAGTGCAATGCAATGATGGGACCATTTTGGAAGATTACTGTGGATCTTAAGAGCTCGATTATATAATCGTGCTATTGGTTCAGTAATTTCCTTAGTGGTAAGAGACCAGATTGGAAGACAATAAGACATTGTTGAAAACACAATTGCATGTAGATAAGTTTCAGAAACAGAAAAAGAAAGATATGATCTAATCTTGTTATAAACAAAGTTTCTGATTCTTTTTTTTGTTAAATTAAAAATATGATCCCGGTATGTAAGATGTGTATCAAGTAACACACCAAGATATTTATAAGTCTTTGTAGTGACAAGATCTTGATTTGCAAAGGTAATAGAATCAGCATAAGAAAGACATTTTCTAGTTGAATGAAAGTACATACATTCAGTTCCCTTTCGAAAGGGAACTCTACTCTGCGTTTGCCATAAACGCTTTGGGGAACGTCACGTGACCCAGGTGTCTGAAAGCACTATCCAATAACTCCAATTCCTATTGGCCGGCGACAGCCTATGACGTCATACGGCGCGACCCGGAAGTATAAAGGAGCGCCTGGAGAGACAGTCTTCATCTCATCGTCTTTCGGTCCTGTTCTGTCTTGTTCTGTCTGATTGCATCTATACCAACTCCGGTAGGGATTTTTTATATATGCCTTACAAACGTTCATGAGAGTGTGTTTATCCGTGTCCCAAGGTTTGACACTGGATATACATATTTTTCTTAGCGTTTTCTGTCTGGAGAGGAGCACGCATACACAGTGCTTGAGGGCACTGCTGTGTGTTTGTCTGTTGTTTACTCTGTTCTCGTTTGGCACTCTTCCCGAGGGAAGAGCTGTCTGCATCTCTGCCTGGTGGTTCTGGCCCCTGTTTGTGCTAAGGCTTAACGGTGGCTGCAATCATAGGGCTCGTAGATGAGCTCGTTGGGAAGTTTGAGAAAGTTTTATTCTCTCTCAACTTCCCTGGGGCTGGCGAGAGCGACCGGATGACGATGACGTTCGTGTTTGACGTCATTGCGTCCGGCGGCGAGCGCTCCTCTGGCTGGGGTATGCGAGCTGCTGTGTGTTTGGGATGTGCTTCTCGGCGGGCTGCAGCTGCCGGGAGAGCGCGTTAAGAAAGGGGCCGCGCGCTGACTGCTCGACGAGCGTTTGGTTTCTGTCCATTAATACGGCAGCTTCCATACTTTCCATTCCGGTCTGATCTCCGCGTTTGAGATCGGGAAGGCATGGAAAAACCCCTAGACATTCAGATTTGTATCTGAACCCAGACAGACGGGAGGAGGAGGAAGAGAGAGTGAGACGGGTGATCGATTGTAAACATTGTTGCGTTTGTAGTTGATCTCCCAGCTATATAGGGTGATTTATATCTACCCTCTCCTCTTCTTCTTCCACCTCCTATATATATATTTATATGTGTATATATAAACATATATCATGCTCAGATGCTTCTTATGGTCAGACTGATGGCTGGGCCCATAGTCATTATTTCTATCAGCCCACTGTTCTGTTTGATAGTAAGAGGATCTTTAGGCTTAACAGAACCTTAGATTCCATCCTTTCATGTAAAAAGGAGCATTAGGAGTTTTTTGGTTTTTGAGCTGCAGGAGGGTCTATGTTTTATTCGTTAAAATAAGACCTTATTTTCCTGTATAGTTTTCTGAGCATGTAGTCTGGAAAATTAGGGGGTTTTGGCAAACTGAAGTTGATAGGCTGGCTAGTATATATTGTGCAGGCCACAAAATGACCTGCTGTTTAGAGTAGCTTCTCATCTGCTGTTTTCTAGAGTAGTTTGAGTTAGGACTCGTCACTTCAGTTATTATGCATGTTTAGGTCGGCCTTAATCGGCCGCCTGACATTGTTTGCTTGTGAGCTTCACTTTCTTTCTCTTAGCCATGAGATTGGGAGGTGAAGCCCGGGCTTCACTAGGCTTGTGGCCCTGTAAGAAGGCCTGTAGCTTAGCGGCTAGGCTAGAGCTAGGTTTTGATGTGTTATTTACATAACCTTATGTACACTATCCCTTATTAGGTTGTATAGTTCCTAGTTCTGGCCTCCTCCCGAGGGAGTTGTTAGGCCGTATGCCCATTATCCCCTTGCTTGTGTAGGCGCAATTGTGAGATTAACAGCTAGGTTGTAGACTGTTTTGACTCCCTGATGCTGTCTCTCAGGTGGTAGGCCCTTATCTTTGCGTAGATAAGTTATGCAGGTATTGCTAGGCCCCACTTCCTAGAACTTTCATGCTAAAGGAAATGAATTCCTCTGAGCCACTTGATATCTGTATTTATCAAGTTTGACTTGACGATGCTAGTTTTTTAGATTTTCGTCTTCTAAGGCTTAGAACAGATTTGAGGATCTGTATGAGAGTGTTTTTCCGTTTAAACAGCATGTATTTTAAAGTTTTACGTTACTTTGAGTTCTAGATTTTTGCCCTACATATATATGTGAGCTTACTTATGCTGCCACAGGTTAGCACCTGTTCTCTTAATAGTAGGCCCTTTTTGCTGCAAAGCGGCCTCTATTTGAGAGGATGGTGACTACATATTCCCCAGTTAAGAGGTTTATTTGTGTCACTGAGTGCATCACCTGTTGGATTGCATACTCAGGGTAGTTAGAACCACTTTTTGAGGAAAGTTGGTATCTATTTAAGCTCCCTGGTGATCTTGTTAGCGGCTATGTTGCATATAACTCGGATTGTAGGCTTTATGATATTTAAGCCTCCTTCTAGTTAGCAGTTGTTTTCTACAATGCTGATTAACTGATCATGGTTTGCTCACATATGTACATTTAAATTCACGAGCTGCAGCCACGGTCATTGAATCGGTAAGCCCCTTCAGGCCTCCTTTTTAGTCCACACGTTGGCACGGTTGGCGTTTTTAATTTGCAAACAAATTGTATGTGAGCTTAATATGCTGCCACAGGTTGGCACCCGCTTATTTATAGCAGGCCCCTTTTTAAATAAAGAAAAGCGGCCTCTATTTAAGTGTTTGGTGAACCCTTTCCCCAGGGTTACTGAGTGCATCACCTGTTGGATTGCATATTCAGGGTAGCTAGATCACTTTTTTAAGAAAGTTCGTATCTGTCAGCTCCCTTTCAGTTATCTGTTTATCAGCTATATTGCATATAATGGTGATTGTAGGCTGGACTGTTCAGCCTCCTTCTAGTTGGCAATAGTTTCGTATTGGCTGTTTAATGGATATCAGTTTGCTCACGTATTGTTTTGATACTACACTGCTTCAGGCCCTGCAGCATGTTTTGTTTGAGGTAGCAGGCTTAATTAGCCTCCCTTAGACCATGTTGGTTGTGTTGGTTCCCTTTAGTCACAAAAACTTAGGGTACTTTGCCTGTTTGGAAAGTGTAGCCTAGCACACTGGTGTTTGTTTAGGTGTATTTCTCTCTGAGAACTATTTATAAACACTTTTGCTGGCCAGGGGCCCAAGTTGTAGATCGAACCCCCTCTTTTGCGGGTTGTTTACCAGGCTTGGGACCTAAACACTGCCACGAGCTGATGCCACGTGTCTGTTGAGGTTATAGGCCTTCCAGGCCTTCCTTAATACGTGTTGGCGTACGCTGTACTCCTCTTGCTTAAAGAGTAAAAGGTGCTTTTACTAAGTACACTGCTTGTCGGATTGTGTTGGGTGGATTATCATAAGAGCACTGTACAGCTTTCTATTGCTGCCATGGAAGTTGTCTGTCTGCCGCAGGCTTAGAAAGATGTTCAGAATGGCTTTACCAAAAACAGGCCACTTTCTGAAGTTTACTTCTGTTTTCATATATAAAACTGTTGTCATGTTGTAAGCCCCTCTCGGGCCTCCATGAGTATGTGCTCTTGGCATAGTCTACCTGTTAGGTGAGCTCTGCGCTTCCCCCTTGGGGTTGGGTTTGTAATAGTGCTTAGCTCCCTAAGCTGATTATGATGGTTAGGCCTTGATCAGGCCCCGTCTTAAGAATCAGCCCCAGGCTGGTTTGTGCTCCCCTTTCAGGGTTTTCAGCGCACAGCCTCCTCAGTGCATTAATTAAGCACTGGGTAGATCCTAGGTTGAGCGGATTATCTCCCCTCGATATGAGGGTTCATAGCACTCAGCTGAGTTCTGCTCTCCAGGATGCCCGTCTCTATGCGTGGGTCTGAGCTGGTTTCTGCCTTTCTGCAGTCACTCTTACCTACTATCTTCCTGAAGAATGCATTTTAGAGGCTCTGTATTCAGACAGGGTTGGCCTGAACTAAGTCTGTTCCCCTAGAAGACCAGGTCGGCCTCCCTGGTGGCAATGAGGGTGACCCCGTTCCCCTCAAGAGTGACTGGCCGAGGTTCCCTTTGGTTTCTTGGCCACATTCCCTTAAAGGGACCACTTTTCTTTACGGAAAATTGGGTTCCGGACGCCTTAGTGATTTCTTTAGGCTCTATTTGTTAAAAGAGAAAGGTAGAAGCCTTTGGAAGTTCAGCTTGGGCTGTTGGCCAAAGGGAATGCTGTCACTGACAGCCTGGTGTGACCCGAGGGGGGGTTGCTGAGCAGTTTGAGAACTGCTTTGAGGCCTTTGTCTCAGCCATATTTTTTGGCAGGCACTCCCCTCGAGCATGGCGGCGTGGGTATATCGTTCCCCAAAGCGTTTATGGCAAACGCAGAGTATAGTTCCCTTTTGAAAGGGAACGTCTCAGGTTACGTATGTAACCGTGGTTCCCTGAGAACAGGGAACGAGACTCTGCATTTCCTTGCCATGCTGCGGGTTGCCTGCCTGCAGAACAGTCCCTCAAGACGATAGATGAAGACTGTCTCTCCAGGCGCTCCTTTATACTTCCGGGTCGCGCCATATGACGTCATAGGCTGTCGCCGGCCAATAGGAATTGGAGTTATTGGATAGTGCTTTCAGACACCTGGGTCACGTGACGTTCCCCAAAGCGTTTATGGCAAACGCAGAGTCTCGTTCCCTGTTCTCAGGGAACCATGGTTACATACGTAACCTGAGACATTTTTTTTACATTGATGGTCAGGTGAGGAACACCCATTTCACAGACTAAAGATTGAGATGTTACATGATTAATTTTAACAGCTTGCGACCTGTTTGTCAAAAAAGAATAAAGCATTTCTATCACAGATGAGGACAAATTAAATTAATAAAGTTTGTTAAGCAAGATCTGATGGTTCACTGTGTCGAAGGCTTTACGAAAGTCAATAAAAACAGCTCCAGTGATGTGACCTTTGTTAAGAGCATTACGTATTTGTTCAGTAAAGAGTAGTAATGCCGACATGGTTGATCGCTTAACGTGAAAACCATGTTGACAGTCACTGAGCCAGTTATTAATTTCTAAATAAGAAATTAACTGGTTATGCAAGGTTTTTTCAAGTAACTTCGACATTGCTGGGAGTATTGCTATAGGTCTATAAATTGAAACAAGAGTAGGATCATCAGATTTAAAAATTGGAGTGATTTGTGCTCTTTTCCTATCAGTAGGAAAGATCGAAAGCCTGATACAAAGATTAATTAAATGCTGAAAAAGAGGTATAAGGCTATCAGCATGAGTCTTCAAAAATAAAGTATTTAAACCATAAATATCACAGGCATGATCATTTTTTAATGAGCGCAATATTCTTATTACCTCGTTCTGTGAGATCTCAGAAAATGAAAACTGATCAGGTGTTAGAGAAAAAACAGGTGAAAATGAAGAAGCTGCAAAATTAGTTGCCAATTCTTTAACAGATGATACAAAATAATCATTAAACGTACTTGCAATCTTTTCCGAATCTGAGATAAGAGAACCCTTTAGGGAAATTTGAATATTGATATTCTTTTTCTTCTTATTTTCGCCGGTGATGACTTTAAGGGTCTGCCATAACGTCTTTGGATTAGTAGCAGATAAAGTAATCTGTTGTTGGAAATAGACCGCCCTGATGGACAAAATAAATATAATTTCACACAAAAAGTGTTCAAAATGCACAGAATACGCATGTCTTATGTGTTTTAACAAGAAGTGTTTTAATTGAGTATGACAGAAAAGAAAATTAAGAATCAAAAATAATTATAGAAGACTTACCCATATAAACTTGTTTTTAATTATTAAGTTTGGGTTAAAGTATGGTGTATTATTAAAAAAACTAAAGTAAACCAGCCAGAAAATATGATATATAAACATTATTTTAGTTTTTACACAGACAGATATATAGGCTGCAGCATACCCAAAACCAAACCCGAGTTTGCTGGCTTTTTTCGCCGTGTTTGCAGTCTTGTAAACATGTGCACGCGACAGATGATGTAAAACACAAAGCTTACCTCATTCGTGTGCAGCAATGGATGAGGCTTTTATTTATTTATTTTTATTTATTTATTACGTTTATATATGAATGTTGTACACCTCCCCATGTTAACAAACTTTCAAGACTCTCAAGTTTATAAATGACCAACTTATAAAAACAAATTTATAGCTGTCTTTGTAAAGAAATGCTCACTTTATATGTAGTTTCGAGCCGCTGCTGTGACGCTGTACAAACGCTTGGAGTGTGAAGACTCGCGCGTCTCTGCAGCTGCAGTAATATGGGGTTCCGACGAGCTCTTTAATATGAAGTTGCAACATGCACTCGTCTCACTGAACGTCACGTCTGCGTATCTGCCGAACGTGACGTCTGCGTCTGCCACATTACAGTTCGACTGCCTGGACGTGACGTCTGCGTTTGCTGCAAGGGTTTCCAGCACATTCCATACACTAATTTGAGCTTTATTATACCTATTCATTCTCTATTATTGTTTACACTTATCCTCATTGGAAATAATATTTAACGTTTTCAAGTCCATTCATTATTTTTAGCATGCAAGCCACCCATGCAGCTTTGTTACTACAAAGTGCCTACTTTCAATTTTATGATAAAATATATAGGCCTAGAATAAAAGTGTTTTTACGCTCTTTAATTTGATACAATTCGCCAGGATGAATCAATGACGTTTTCCTCTAATATTTGCAGCAAGAAATAAACATGAATATTTGAATGCATGGTAAAAAAATCAGAACAATTTAATACGAACCACTGTCTCATGCAATTGATCAGTCAGTTTCAAAAAACGTGGCACTAATGCCCCTGTGTGATATTTGTACTGAATGAAAACAATTTTCGCACAGCGGCCAAAAGAAAAAAATTATTTAAAAAAATAAATAATAAAAAAATTGTGAGGGGATATTTTAATTATTTGTTAATAAACTAGTGTTTTTTGATTGTCACAAAGATGAATTTGACGATCTTGACTCATCTCCTCAACTGGACGCCCTTTAGATAAAAATGCTTCTTTACGGATTACATAGGCTAATAAGAGTTTGTTTTCGATTTGAATTATTTCATTTTAAAGTAGTAATTTAAAGCATTTTATAGATATTTTTATCATCTATGAGGCAACTATTCACTTAGTCTCGGTTCATTTTTGTGAAGACTTCCTTCTTAAGCCAGAGACGCGAAATGCGCATTCTGTTTGTTTTTTTATATTTATTTATTTTAATCAATAGCGCACATTTATCTAGGGTAAACATTTTTTTTAATTAGTATGGTAAAATGCATGACATGTTTTTTTTTTTTTTTCTCATCCATAAATATTATTTTATGCAAGTCGTGTTGATTTGTGAAGAAGGCTAAATTGATCAAACATATGCTCATTGCGCTTCCTGCGGCTGGCCGCTCAGTTGTTCCTTAAAAAAAACAAAACTTGATTTTAACAAACATAGAATGTTCCCAAAATATTTCTAAATTAACTAAAGAAACGAAAAGAAATTGACCACCTTACCATTAAAAAACAAAACTGAAATATTGTAATGGCTGCACATCAGCTGTGTTTGGGAAAGAGAGAGAGAAAGACAGACTCGGCTAAAATATAGTCTGATTATGGTTATGGCTAAAAATCCCAGAAAATATCGAGATATCATTTTTGTCTCTATCGCACACCTTTATATAGCCTATTTAATTAATCTTTGCTTGTTTGGTACACAATCCACTGATCATAAAGCTTAAAAAAAAACTTATCTTAGGTTTTCTCAACGATATCAACGATTGCATCTTCAATAAACAAGTAAAAGTTAGTCTATACTGCAGCTGCTAGAATTCTTGCCAGTAGTTTTTACTTCTATTCATGACTGTTTTGTTAACTTATCTGTTTTCTTTTCTTCTTGTGGCTACTGAAACTATTTATTTATTTACATACTTATATAAGCACCCAATCATTTATTTTTGTTGTCGGATAAAATTAATTAAACATGGGCCAACGACGCCATCTATTGCTGAGCGAGTGCCAGCGTCGTTGTGTAGCTCTATTTTCATTTCACGCATCCATTAACGATTCATTTCACGCAACGATAAGGATCGAGAACACGACAAATAAATAAATAAACAAACAAATAAAATTGGTGAATCATTTATATAAGGTTTTATTTATTTATATATTGAAGGGGCGGGTCTGGTTAATATTGTTATTATAATATTGTTACAATTTAAAATAATGGTTTTCTATTTTAATATACTTTATATTTATTTCTGAGATGCAAAGCTGAGTTCTCAGCATCATTACTCCAGTCTTCTTTGACGCATGATCCTTCAATGTCAACGTCGGAAAAAATCGTGCTGCTTAATATTTTTCTGTGATATTTTTACAGGATTGATTGATGAATACTGGCAGATTATTATTCAAAATATAGAAATCTTATCAATTTAACATTATTGCTGAATAAAAGTTAACATTTTCTTTTTACAAAAGAAAGGAAAACATGATAAAATAATATTAGAATCCTAATTTATATTTTGAATGTAAAATATAAGAAGAGAGGTGCTTGAAAAACGTCTCAGGTTACGTATGTAACCATAGTTCCCTGAGAACAGGGAACGAGACTCTGCGTTTGCTGAAACGCATTGGGGAACGTCACGTGACCCAGGTGTCTGAAAGCACTATCCAAAACTCCAATTCCTATTGGCCGGCGACAGCCTATGACGTCATACGGCGCGACCCGGAAGTATAAAGGAGCGCCTGGAGAGACAGTCTTCATCTATCGTCTTGAGGGACTGTTCTGCAGGCAGGCACCCTGAAGCATGGCAAGGAAACGCAGAGTCTCGTTCCCTGTTCTCAGGGAACTATGGTTACATACGTAACCTGAGACGTTCCCTTTCGAAGGGAACTCCACTCTGCGTTTGCTGAAACGCATTGGGGAACGATATACCCACGCCGCCATGCTCGAGGGGAGTGCCTGCCAAAAAATATGGCTGAGACAAAGGCCTCAAAGCAGTTCTCAAACTGCTCAGCAACTCCCCCTCGGGTCACACCAGGCTGTCAGTGACAGCATTCCCTTTGGCCAACAGCCCAAGCTGAAATTCCAAAGGCTTCTACCTTTCTCTTTTAACAAATAGAGCCTAAAGAAATCGCTAAGGCGTCTGGAACCCATCTTTCAGTGAGAAAGTGGTCCCTTTAAGGGAATGTGG
>RJVU01080398.1:1903560-1920304 GCA_003731715.1 Anabarilius grahami | reverse complement strand
TCTTCCTCCTCCTCCCGTCTGTCTGGATTCAGATACAAATCTGAATGGCTAGGGGTTTTTCCATGCCTTTCCGATCTCAAACGCTGAGATCAGAACGGATTGGAAATTATGGAAGCTGCCGTATTAATGAACAGAAAGGAACCGCTCGTCGAGACGTCCGCGCGCGCTGCCCCTTTCTTAACGCGCTGTCCCGGCAGCTGCAGCTGCCGCGAGAGCGCGTCACAAACACACAGCAGCTCGCATACACCAGCCAGGGGAGCGCTCGCCGCCGGACGCGATGACGTCAAACACGAACGTCATCGTCATCCGGTCGCTCTCGCCAGCCCCAGGGAAGTTGAGAGAGAATAAAACTTTCTCAAACTTCCCAACGAGCTCATCTACGAGCCCTATGATTGCAGCCACCGTTAAGCCTCAGCACAAACAGGGGCCAGAACCACCAGGCAGAGATGCAGACAGCTCTTCCCTCGGGAAGAGTGCCAAACGAGAACAGAGTAAACAACAGACAAACACACAGTAGTGCCCTCAAGCACTGTGTATGCGTGCTCCTCTCCAGACAGAAAAACGCTCAGAAAAATATGTACATCCAGTGTCAAACCTTGGGACACGGATAAACACACTCTCATGAACGTTTGTAAGGCATATATAAAAAACCCTACCGGAGTTGGTATAGATGCAATCAGACAGAACAGGACCGAAAGACGATGAGATGAAGACTGTCTCTCCAGGCGCTCCTTTATACTTCCGGGTCGCGCCGTATGACGTCATAGGCTGTCGCCGGCCAATAGGAATTGGAGTTTTGGATAGTGCTTTCAGAGACCTGGGTCACGTGACGTTCCCCAATGCGTTTCAGCAAACGCAGAGTGGAGTTCCCTTCGAAAGGGAACTGAACATTAATCAGGCATAATGCATTTTTCCATGTATTTTATTATTATTTTACAGCAACAGTCTCAGATCTAGCAGCTGATTGCGATCGATGGGTTGGCCATCAAGCGTGTAGGCTACATTAAAAATGTAAAAAGATAAAAACACAATAACCCCCAAATGTAAAAAATTCCAAAACGGATTTCATAAAACTAAATGACATGAGTATACCTATAAGCAACACAAACTTCGCTAAAACATTGCTTTTAGGCTTTATACTTTTTATGTTATCTTTATACATTTACAATTTAAAAAAGTTTAAATTGTTATATATTATTATATGTTTATTTAATATGCACATAATTCATGTATATTGAGTTTGCCGGGAAAAAGTTGCACTAAAAACTGACAAAAAAAAAAAGTCAGATGCAGACGCAGACGTCACGTTACAAGTCAGACGGAGATGTCACGTCCATTGAGAGCAGTGAATGAAGTGCAGGTAAATTGTGTATTGGCTCACACACTGCACTGAGCCGTGTGAGGACGGTGTTCTGATACGTGTTAGCGAAAAAATAAATAATTAACTTCACTGCTACACGTGAATCACGCGTGAACGTCTGACTCGACACTTCACTGCCACACGCGATTTACGTGGCGTCTGCGTGACGTCTACGCCTCGTCTGCGTCTTAAAATGAATGGATTTAATAGCAAAAAATTAAGACGTCAGTGAGACGTTCAGTGAGACGAGTGCATGTTGCAACGTCATATATTAGACCTCGTCCGAACGCCATACAGTAACGATGTAGTTACGCTCACGCGCTGCTCACGCGACGCTCACGCTTGCAGTGTGAAACAGGCGTTAGCTTTATGCAGTTCAGCAGTACATTTATTTCTAATTTGTATGAAATTATTTTTACTCTCCGGTGTTCAACTTAATCTGTATATTTTAAGGAGAGAGGCCTTCTGTTTAAGTAGTTGCAATATGTCAGAATTTATCCATGGTAGTTTACACTGCCTAGGTCGAACCTGATAATGGTATATTTATTCTGTATTTTCTGAAGTTTAGTATGAAATTATGTTAAAATTTGATCCGGATTTTCCATTGACATCTCATCGCTCCAATTAGTAACACTAAATTCCACATTAATTATTGTAATAAACATTTTGTAAGCTTTAGATTCTAATCACTGAACACATCAGACACACTTTTGGCAGAATTCTAATGTCCTTGCGTTATTCAGCCTGAATATGGCGCTCTGATGATGATTGACAGACTTTTTTACACATGACAAACGTATAGAATGCTATCTTAGAATTGCTTTTAATGTAGTATTTATTGCCTCGGAATGTTGTTTTAGAATGTAGGAATTCCAGGAGGAAAACAAAGTCATGTCTATTCTCAAAACAAACATAAAACAAACACAACGGAACTACTGTATTTACAGGCTATTCACATGAGCACGTTTAAACGTAAGGATTTATACTTTCAGTTTTTGCTACTCCACATAGGAAGAACAGACATGCCAACTAATTACTGACCTGATGCAGACACATAGCTGAAGCGGACTGATATTTTCTTGGTCTGGAACGAGGTTTACTAATGTGAAAATAAGCAGGGCAGTCTGAAACATACCCCAATGGCTCTCAATTAGAGTGCGCTGCAGGTCATTTTTCACCAAAGATTTACATTCGAAATGTGTGGGGCGCTGTAGAGCTGGGGAGACCGCCTGCCCCACTTAGTATCATGATACATGCCTGCCGAAGCCATGCAATAAATTTTAATACATCCTGCTTACTTTACAACTTAAAATATTCTAGAAAATGCTAGTTGCTGTGCTAGTTGCAGAAAGTCTTTTAGATGTATGACAAATCAATGTCAACTAACAGGCCTTTTACATTTACTCAAAAACACAGATTTGAATATACTGGAATCTGCTCAGTCAATGTTTTTAGTTATGTTTAGTTAAGTTCAACTAAAAATGTGTATTAAGAGGTATTCATTTTGTATAACCACTTGACTTGGCAAAAGCTATTTTGTCAGTGTAGAATGACTCTGAAAACACTAGAAAACACTATGATGAACTATGTTGAACTATATGTTGAACTTGCAACCATATTTGGCTAATGATGCTTTTGATAAATGCACACCTATAACAACACCAGCATTACTGATAGTAAATGAAAGTCCTACAGTACAAGACATATAAGACAAATTAAAATAAAATCTGCCACCATAGTAGATGGGCCTCTTTTTCTTTGTATAAAGTAAAAGCTTTTACATATGAATCAGTTTTGTAATCTTTCCTTAATGGCAGATATTTGAATTAGAACATTTTTATGTATTTGCTCATTAATTACTAATGAAAAATTTAATAAAAAATCTGTAAGTGTATAGTATGAGTTTGTTCTATTGTTTCTTTTGCCATCTTCACTAGTTCTAAAATCCATTATGTCAAGTTTCCCAAGACCTGGGTTATGTTTAAAAATGCACCATACTAGCAGCTTTTATGAAATTATGCTGAACTAAAGATTTATGAAATATTCATGCAGACTGAACTTAATGTCACAGGACTGAAAAGTGATTTTAAATATTTAAAAGCAGCTGATTTCCCTGGCCTCAAGACTCACAGAGCTGAATCACAGATTTACTAGAATTAAAGTTGGTCTACAATGACAGCTTTGCTAAGAAAATGTGACACATCTAACCTCATAAAAGCTGTAAAGGCAGTATTCTATATGTCTTGTAAAGAGTCTAAAATGTCATCTGTATGGGGCTGTATGATGACAACATAGTAGACAGTATGAAGTCATGTTGAAATGGCATGCTCAACTGCTTTGTTGAACGCACAACCTCTCTCTCTCTCTTTCTCTCTTTTCGATTCAGTTCAGTTCAAAGTGTGCTTTCTTGGCATGACAATTGTTACCATGTATTGCCAAAGCATTTCTAATTTTTACATTGAATCAACATACGTTCATACATATACTCACATAAAAAAGTAAGTACAACAATCAATCAACATTTTAGAATTCTGTGAACAATTTAGTATTCACAGTGTGTGCGTGCGTGTGTGTGTGTGTGTGTGTGTGTGTGTGTGTGCATGAGTGCATTACTGATTAGTTGAATCCCTCTTTTTGTGACAGGCATCAATGTATCTTGCTGCTAGTAGGATACAATCTTTTTTTTCACCTAATAAATGTTGAAGTTGTGTTTCATTGTTTAATTCTATGAAGTTAGGGCAAAGTATTTCAAATTTCGGATAAAATGTCTTTCTGATTTCCTAGTTAGGGCAGCTGGTGAGGAAGTGTTGCTCTGTCTCCACTTGCTCTGTTGCTCTGCCCAGGTCACAGTACGGGCAGATGCAGCTCTCTCTGGACAGCCAGTTCTGTCTGTATCTGCCCGTCTCTACAGTCAGCGTGTGATTGCTCAGTCTGTACCTTGTCATTATTCTTCTTAATTTACAGTCTTTCACTGTACTCAGATATTCTGCTGTTAGTCTCTATTTAAGTTTAATTCAAGTTTACTTTGTTTTTCTGTTGTTTCAGTCCAATAAGTCAGGTAATTTTCTTTTTGTGCTTTTATAATTTGGTTTGGCCTAATTCTGTGGTTGAGGGTGTTAGTGTCCTGAAGCTGGGTGTTGTTAGTCATGTTAGTTTGTTTTTGCAGCCTCAGGACCATTTGAATTAGAGGGCTTTTTTAAATAAAATTTAAAATAAGGCTTGGGGTTACTCATTTTTAGATGTTTCCAAAATTGTATGACTCTTTTATGTGGATTAAAAGAGGGTATTGGCCTAATTCTGCCCTGCACCTTGTTTGGTGTGTTCCTCTGTACTCTCAGGATACTCTTACAGAACTCGGCATGCAGGGCTTCTGTTGGGTTTTTGTCCCATTCGTGATTTAGAAGAGGACCTCAAACTTCACTGCTATATAGTGCAATAGGTTCTATGACTGTTTGGAATATTTTGAGCCAGATTCTGAATGGTATTTTTTAAAATTTAGATGGATTTTTTGATGACAAAGAAGGCCCTTCTTGCTTTCTCTTTCAGTTCATTCACGGCCAAATGATAAATTTTGGTCATACCAAGGGTGAAATCATGTCTCTTTCCCTGACATCTGGGTATTTTCTGGAATGTTAGTACTTTAGATTGTTATGGTTAGTAGTCAGGACCCAGGTTCTTTTGGAGACAGCAGGACCAGATCATCTGCATACAGGAGGAACTTTATAGTGGAGTCATGTATTGTGCAGGTGCTGCTGATTGTTCTAGTTGTTTCACCAATTAATTAATGTAAATATTGAAGGGGGTCAGTGATAGTGGGCAGCGTGTCTCACACCCTGCCCTTGAAGAACTCTGTTTGTTTATTGCCAATTTTTATAGCGCATTGATTGTTTAAGTACATTGTTTTTATAATGTTGTATGTTTTACCCCCGATACCTGATTCTAAAAGTTTAGACAAAAGACCTTTATGCCAAATTGAATCAAAGGCCTTCTGGAAATCTACAAAGCAAGCAAAAATTTGGGTTTTGTTTTGGTTAATCTATTTGTCGATCAGGGTATGTAGGGTGAAGATATGGTCTGATGTTCTATAATTTGGTAAGAACCCAATTTATTTAGAGAAGGGCTCTGCAAGGATAATGAGGCTGTAAAAGTACTACATATAACATGTGTGAGAGATAATTTTACTACTATAATACTATGCAAATTTTGATTTCCTTTCAAGGGAACTCACACTGCGTCAAAGACATTATATATATATATATATAATGAACTTTTTTTATTTTTTATTTCACAAGACAAATATTGTAATACATATCAGAGCATATAAAACAAAGAGTACCAACAATAACTAAAATACAAAAAAAAAATAAAAAAATAATAGGATACAAAGTGCTACATATTATTAGGGCAGTTACATGAATTTGAAAAGCTTTAGAATGTGTATTGTTTTTATAAGCTTTTTGTTTTGTGATCTCATGTTTGAAAGAGTTTCAAAATATATTGTGAGATCGTTGTTATAAAATGTAATATATGAGGGTTTCTTTTGAATTATTTTTGTCTTATGAATATAAAACTTTGCCAAAATAATTAAAAGATTAATAACATAATTTTGTTTTTGAGAAAAATATGGGTTTTGAAAACAAAGTAAAATATCATGGGGTTCTAAATTAAGAGTTCTGTTTAATTTTTTTGTCATGTCTATTTTAAAGTCAGTCCAAAAAGAAATAGAAAAGGGGCAATAAAGAAATAGATGTTCAATATCCTCAGATGATGTGTTACAAAAAAGTACATTTCTCACAAACAGTATGGATATATCTACTAATGGCTGCATTTACAGGATAACATCCATTAATAATTTTGTAAATTACTTCTTTTACTTTATTAGAAATTATATATTTATATAGTAAAGTCCAAATGCTGTGCCAAGATATACAATGAGGTTTAAGCCATTTTGATTTACATGATCCAACATTAAAGGAATTTCTTATAAAATTGTTATTAAAATGTTTATCAAAAAAGGAGAGACCATTTACAAAAAGTTGAGGATTTCTTTTGCATTTTTTCAATAACAGGCATAAAGTTAGAGTTGACCATTACATCAGTTTTTTTAGAAATAGGTTCCCAAATAGGTTTCTATACTTTTAACAGGAATATTACACACATTGGATAGGTTGTTGTTTTTGAGTTGTAGGATCTCACATTTAGACATATTTAAATTCAAATCAGAGAATTTTGAGAAGCTATTAATTATATTCAGAGCCAAAGGTACCTCAGTGCTATCACCAAGAAAAATAGTTGTGTCATCAGCAAGTTGCGATATTTTAATTTGCCTTTCATGAATTTCAAATCCTTTAAATGGGTGTTGGTTTATCATATTACTTAACACTTGAGCTACAACTAAAAAAAGAAATGCAGAAATTGGACATCCCTGATGGATGCCTCGGTTTATTTCAAATCTGGAAGATGTTCCATTAGCAAGTTTAATAGAGCTATTACTACCATAGTACATTGTTTTTACAACTTTGATGAAATATTGTCCAAAACCAAAGAGTTTTAGGGAATCAAATATAAACTTATGGCTTACTGTATCAAAAGCTTTTCTAAAATCTAGAAAAAGTATTAAAGGGTCTCCATTGAATAGATTGCTATATTGTACTAAATCAATAACTAAACGAATATTAGAGAATATATGACGTCCTTTCATAAATCCACATTGAGTTTCATCAATTATCTCATTTAAAGCATTTTTCATACGCTTTGCAAAAACTGCTGCCATTATTTTATAATCATTATTTAATAATTGAGATAGGTCACCAATTTTCTAGTAATAGTTTATCTTTTTGAGTTTTAGGGATAAAGGTGATGACTTTGTCTAAGTGATGTAGGTAAGGATCCCTTGTTGATGGCTTCTTCATATACCACTAAGAGGAATTTAAATATATCGTCTATAAAAGCTTTATAAAATTCTGAAGTAAGGCAATCATTTCCAGGGGATTTGTTATTTTTTAATGCTTTAATGGATATCTCAATTTCATTTAGAGAAAGGTTTTGGGAACATTCAATTTGATTTTCTAAAGATAGCATTTTTGGATTTATAATTGTTTTTAAAAAGAATAGAATTATCTTGAGCTTCTTCTAATGAATAGATATCTGTATAATATTTAGAAACAAATTTATAAATCATAACTAGGTCCAGAGTAACAATGTCATTAATTTTTAACTTTCTAATCAGACACATTTCTGCATTCCTTTTTTCAAGACTAAAAAAGATTTTACTGTTTCTTTCACCTTCTTCCATCCATTTTCTTCTAGATCTTACAAAAGCACCTTTGGCTTTTTCTTGATAAATATGGTTTACTTCTTTCTGCAAATTTTCAAAAATATCATTACTGGGTGGGTGGGGTGTTTGAGTTAAATTTGAAATCTCTCTAATTATGTCTAGAATACGTGTTTTTTTTTTCATAGCCAATTTTTTCCCAAAATGAATGCTATATTTTTTACTTCAAACTTTAATAGTTCCTGTAACGAAACGGGACTCAGGCAGGGGACCCAGGCCGTATCCAGATCAGATGGAGAACCTGTGCCTGGACCTGACTACAACGTGGCCCAGGAGACAATGGGCCTACAGATCCAGTTCTGGCTGCATCTATAATTCAGATTTTTAATCTCCGTATCCGCTTACATATATTTATATTTATATAATCTATTTTTAATCCCTATAATAAATCTGTATAATTCAGATTTTGATCTCCATATCCATTTACATATATTATATATATCTTCCAAGGGGTTTTTTCCCTCCTAGGACTTTTTTCCCAGTGTTACCACACTGGGTTTTTCTCCTAGGGGGTTTTTTCCACCCCTGGGAGTCAGCCGACATTGGCTTAATGTAGCACCATCTTGTATATGTTACATATTACCACGCTTGCTTGTACAGCTTATTTTTAACCACTTATCTTTTTTCTGTGCTTCTAATATGTAAAGCTGCTTTGAAACAATTACCAATTGTAAAAAGCGCTATATAAATAAATTTGACTTGACTTGACTTGACAGGGATCCAATTGCAAGCTTTATTAAAAGTGAGCGTGGTCGTACAGCAGAGTCAATCAGGAGCAAACCGGAACAGCAAGGGACAGGCAGAATCGTAGTCAGGAAACAGCCAATGGTCAGGCTAGGCAGATATCACAGGTCGGTATACAAAGCAAGGGTCAGGACAGGCAGCAACGGGTCGATAACGGGAAGCAGACAGGATAAACGCTCAGAATTGTACACAATGGGAATCAAGACTTCGCAATGAGGTGGTGTGAGTGTGAGTCTTAAATAGTCCGGTTAATGTGCTGCAGCTGGGTGTGGTGATTAGTGTGGAGTGTGTGCAGGTGACTGGCAGGGGGGATTATGGGAAGTGTAGTCCAGGAACTGACAGGAACTGATGGTGATCATGACAGTTCCCATACCATGCCATATTCCTTTTTAATATTTGCCTGTTTCCAATATTTATTTATTAATAATTTGATTTGTTTCACATAATCTTCATGGTACAAAAGTGAATTGTTTAGTTTCCAATAGCCTAGATTTCTAGAATTATACCGCATATTTTCAGATTTTAATCTTTAAGGTTAAATTTTGTGATCGGTGAGAATAGCTGGGCAAATTTCGGTTTTTAACACTTTCTGTTCTAAATCAGAGGAAATCAGCCAAAAGTCAATTCTCGATTGCTGAGTCATCTGCTTATTGCTCTATGTAAATTGTCCAATGAGGGGGTTTCTATTTCTCCATATGCACTGTAAAAAATGATTTTATGGTGATGTAAATACTACAAAAAAAACAAATGTAATTTTTACATGAAAAAGTTAGTTTAGGCAAGAATTAAAAAAACTAAGTAAATTCTATATTAGTACTCAATTTAAGCTTGTCGAAATTAAAGCATAAATATCCACATTATAAAATTAAGTAAAACTACTCAACTTTTCTGATACTGGTGTTCCCATCATGCACTGGGCCTTGAATAATTAATGAGGTAGATTTTTCACTGTTTTCCAGCTGTATTTACACTGTTTTATCATTGCTTTTGTGGTTATGTTTAGTAACTTGCCATTTTGTGACATTTGGAGTTCATTTTCTACTCAAAATGGCACATTCACACTCAAAAACGATCCATCGAATGTTACCGTCATTGTGTATTGTGTACCAAGTATTGAGGTCTCTGTGTTCAGGTGCTATATTATACTTCTACAATATACAGGTCCTTCTCAAAAAATTAGCATATTGTGATAAAGTTCATTATTTTCCATAATGTAATGATAAAAATTAAACTTTCATATATTTTAGATTCATTGCACACCAACTGAAATATTTCAGGTCTTTTATTGTTTTAATACTGATGATTTTGGCATACAGCTCATGAAAACCCCAAATTCCTAGCTCAAAAAATTAGCATATTTCATCCGACCAATAAAAGAAAAGTGTTTTTAATACAAAAAAAGTCAACCTTCAAATAATTATGTTCAGTTATGCACTCAATACTTGGTCGGGAATCCTTTTGCAGAAATGACTGCTTCAATGCGGCGTGGCATGGAGGCAATCAGCCTGTGGCACTGCTGAGGTGTTATGGAGGCCCAGGATGCTTCGATAGCGGCCTTAAGCTCATCCAGAGTGTTGGGTCTTGCGTCTCTCAACTTTCTCTTCACAATATCCCACAGATTCTCTATGGGGTTCAGGTCAGGAGAGTTGGCAGGCCAATTGAGCACAGTAATACCATGGTCAGTAAACCATTTACCAGTGGTTTTGGCACTGTGAGCAGGTGCCAGGTCGTGCTGAAAAACGAAATCTTCATCTCCATAAAGCTTTTCAGCAGATGGAAGCATGAAGTGCTCCAAAATCTCCTGATAGCTAGCTGCATTGACCCTGCCCTTGATAAAACACAGTGGACCAACACCAGCAGCTGACATGGCACCCCAGACCATCACTGACTGTGGGAACTTGACACTGGACTTCAGGCATTTTGGCATTTCCTTCTCCCCAGTCTTCCTCCAGACTCTGGCACCTTGATTTCCGAATGACTTTGGACCACTGAGCAACAGTCCAGTGCTGCTTCTCTGTAGCCCAGGTCAGGCGCTTCTGCCGCTGTTTCTGGTTCAAAAGTGGCTTGACCTGGGGAATGCGGCACCTGTAGCCCATTTCCTGCACACGCCTGTGCACGGTGGCTCTGGATGTTTCTACTCCAGACTCAGTCCACTGCTTCCGCAGGTCCCCCAAGGTCTGGAATCGGTCCTTCTCCACAATCTTCCTCAGGGTCCGGTCACCTCTTCTCGTTGTGCAGCGTTTTTTGCCACACTTTTTCCTTCCCACAGACTTCCCACTGAGGTGCCTTGATACAGCACTCTGGGAACAGCCTATTCGTTCAGAAATTTCTTTCTGTGTCTTACCCTCTCGCTTGAGGGTGTCAATGATGGCCTTCTGGACAGCAGTCAGGTCGGCAGTCTTACCCATGATTGCGGTTTTGAGTAATGAACCAGGCTGGGAGTTTTTAAAAGCCTCAGGAATCTTTTGCAGGTGTTTAGAGTTAATTAGTTGATTCAGATGATTAGGTTAATAGCTCGTTTAGAGAACCTTTTCATGATATGCTAATTTTTTGAGATAGGAATTTTGGGTTTTCATGAGCTGTATGCCAAAATCATCAGTATTAAAACAATAAAAGACCTGAAATATTTCAGTTGGTGTGCAATGAATCTAAAATATATGAAAGTTAAATTTTTATCATTACATTATGGAAAATAATGAACTTTATCACAATATGCTAATTCTTTAAAGAAGGACCTGTAGATATGGTATTAACATAATATCTATTTTATTATTTACTTAGATGTTTCTAAGTAATGAATCCACTTTAGAAGTGTACTGATTGAGTAAAATATAATGCAAAGGAAACTTCAATTAAGTGGAAGTTACTTAACCTTTTAGCCTGTTGGACATGTAAAAATTACTTTTTTTGACTTAAATATGTGTGCGAAAGAAAATATTACATATTGTTTTTTTTCAATGATGGACTCTTATGTAAAAATGCGATAAATCATAGTATATATATATATATATAAGCATTACTTAAGTAAAAATGTACAAACAAAGAGTCAATAAAATTTACTGGGAATTACCAAGTAAACTTAACTTAAACATTTCTAATTAAAGTTACTAATAATTATGTTTAGGCTTTTACTTGTTACATTTTTGTAAATTTAGTAGCCTTTTCTGAGTGAAAATTGTTTCCAAGCTTTTTTCAAGTAAATCCTACTCCAAATTTTTTTCAGTGTTTCTATGAGAGCTAAATTATCACAAAAGTTCTGGAGATTGTTATTCTTATTAAAGACTTTGGGGGGAATCTATCTAGAACATTATCATGAACCATATTGAAGTCTCCACCAATAATTATCTTTGCCATTGAAAATTTAGTTGAGAGAATATTTATATTTTCCTATATAGTTTCTAACAAATCAGAATTTAAAGAAGAGGAATTGTATCCATAAACATTACATAATATAAACAAATTACTGCTAGTTTCAATAACCAAAATAACCCAATGCCCTTTGACATCACATTTGTTACAAAGAATTTTCCCTCTGAAGTTGCCTTTTAAAATGCTCACACCCGCTGAGTGATTATTTCCATGTGCTAACCAATGATCATCACCCCACTGGTTCTTCCAAAACATCTTCTGCACTTGAGTGGGATTCTTGTAAAAAAATAAAATCTGCCTTCATCTCTTTACAAAACAAAAATATTGCTTTTCTTTTTACAATATCTTGAATGCCCTTTACATTAAGTGATATAAGTGATAACTCCGTTATGAAATATCAACAGGAGAAAAAAGAACAGAAGTATGAAGAGGGTTTAGTCCATCCTCAACTTCAAGAGCAGAACAGACTTGAAACAAACCCGATAAAATATAACTAGGCCACAATATGAACTCAATATGAAAAGTATATATATATATAAACATAAATTTTGAACTAAGAGGCATTGTTAGGTTTGAACATGATAAAACAGTACCATGTGTTTGTGGCCATGCATCTAAAGGGTCTGCAGAATGCCAAGTTAGCCGTATAAAGTTCAATCCATCTTTTAGCCCTCCACGTCAAGCTTGATTTAAATACCTTCAATGAACGCCTTGGATCCAACATAGTAGGCTTTTCTGTTGTCTTCACGTGCTTTCTTCACATGTGGCCATAGAAGTAATCGCCTGTCCTTTTCTTCTTTAGTTAAATCTTCCACGAAGCGAAGCTTATGTTGTTTCAGGAACTCGTTGTTTTTGGCATTCTTCCAGATGGCATCTCGCACAGATCGCAAAGCGAATAGAACAATGGCGGCACAAATTCTGCCCGATTGCAGTTTGCCAAGCCTGTGAGCAATGTCAATTATTTCAAAACTTCTCTTGCAAGACTCAGAGGCAACAACTTCAACAACTTTCGTCTTCACATCTTCGTTCGGCTGCTTAGAGAAGGCCATAAAGACATAAGCACCAGCGTCTTTTGTAACGTTCAGTATCGGCGACTCGTTCTTCTAGATTGACAAGGGATTTTTGCTGCTTCGTGAATTTCTCACCCAGCTTGGTTTTGTCATCCTTAAGATCCTGAATTTCTGCATAAAGATGATTTAAGGATGCTTTGAGCTCCTTGATTGTGTTGGAATTAGTGATTATCATCTGCTCGAGTGAATCTGCCCTTTGATTAATTTTCAGGGTGAGGGCCATGATGATGTTTTCCTGGAACTCAGACAGGGAGGGCTCACCTCTGTTTTTTTTGGCATGGGGCTGCTCAGTGGAGTATCAGGAGTGGGAGGAAGAATTACTGGTAGGTCTCCTGAAGATGAATCCGTTGGAGAGGTGATTGTGCGATCAGCTGAGAAGAAGTGGTCTGAGATCGCTTTCTTTTGTTTGTCTTTGGCGCTCATTTTAAACGGCTTGTTATGAGCCACGCAGTTACGGCTATCTTGATCCAAAAATATCAGTTTTTCTATGACAGTTTTTTTACACAATGGTTTCAAGTTTGTTTTTTGTTTTTAAGATTTAACACATGACAAGTTGTTTCAAAGAGGATAGAAGCAAAACCCTACAGAGCGTTTCAACATACGTCTGTCTTGGTCGCCATCTTGTCTCGACCTGTCTATACATTATGAACTATGGCAAGCAAAGAGCAGTTTAAGCAGTGTGTTCCTCCCTGCCTTCGCTACATCACGGGCAGGGATACACACAAGCTTTGCGTTGTTTGTTTGAGAGAAGAGCTCACTCAGTCAGCCCTCGGGGGGGCTTTTAAGACTGTGTTCCTCTTCTCTATCTCGTCTCTCAAGAGAATTGGAGACTTACAGGCCTTGTCAGTATCCCCTTTGTGCCTTGAGTTTGCACCAGGCATGGTGAAAGCCTTCTTACACCCTAAATTGGGTTATGTTCCTAACGTCCCCACTAATGTGTTGCAGGCCTTCTGTCCTCCTCCATTTCATACTGCAGACCAGGAGAAATTTAATCTGCATTGCCAAGTCAGGACGTTAGACGCATACATCCACAGAGCTGCCCTGTGGCATAAGACTGACCAGTTGTTTGTGTGTTTCGAGTCTTCCAAAAAAGGGTACCCTGCATCTAAGCAGTGTCGAGGCTATATCACTTACGTACGAGTCGACGGGCCAGCCTTTTCCTTTGGCGGTCCAGGCCCACTCGACCAGGAACATGGCTGCTTTCAAAGCTTTGTTGTCAGGAGTCTCCCTCAGAAGTTTGTGATGCAGCAGGTTGGTCCTTGCCGCACATGTTTGTGAGGTTTAATAACCTGAATCTGGCACTCCAGTGTCAAGGGTGCTCTCGTCTTAGTGTGTGCATTACGATTTCACACAGACAGGCACTGGGTATAGGGTATAGTCTTCGACACAACGAGAGTTCCCTTGAAAGGGAACGTCTCAGGTTTCGACTGTAACCATGGTTCCCTGAGAGGGAACGAGACGCTGCATTGCTTTGCCATACTCCCTGCATGCCTGTGACCGACTTGCTTCAGCTTTGCCTTACTCCCTGCATGCCTGTGACCGACTTGCTTCAGCCAACAGAAGCTAGTGTTGTTTGGTTTGGGTATTCTTTATACTTTCCTGGTCATGACATCACCCGCCTATGACATTCCGTCACGCCATTGGACTGATCTCACACATGCTTCACGATGCAATCACACAAAGGCATTCCTACAGCATCCTCGACGCAGTGCGAGTTCCCTCTCAGGGAAACATGGTTACAGTCGTAACCTGAGACGTTTTTGCCATAACATTGGATGATAACGTTTTAAATTGCCAAATATTTGTTAATTGTGACCGGCTCTGTGACTGCCACTCAATTTGCCCAGGTTCGAGTGATACAATGTAATTTACTCTAGGCTACGGGACCAGGGAACCATGGTTACATACATAACCTGAGACATTTCTACGTTCGTTTGATAAATGAGGGCCATTGTGTTTGCCCAGCCAGTAGTGTGCTTTGGTAGAACAGCACGAGTACAGGCATTCAATGTGCCATCAGAGCACATAATATTGATCATTATGATAAAAGACTGCAACCGATGCCTTTGTAGCTGCTGTCAATTAAACTAACAAATCTGTTTAATCTCCAACAATATAATCACCTACTCCTTACATAAGTGTTTAATCAAAACGATCGTGTGTTGTATTTGACTACAAAGATAAAGTGAGAAAAAGCAATCATATTGCCCAGATTATGGTAAATCAATGCGGCACATGTCTGATCCTGTCACAATGTGTTACCCAGAAGAAATGTAATTTATAATCATGATAGATTGATCATACAACTACGCAGTGCTGTATTGCTGTCTGTAGTAATCACATTTTCAGTGTTAAGGAGAGAAACCTCTGACATTATGTCACCATTTGCACTATAATTAAAAGAAACAGCATGGAAAGGAATTAGATTAGATTTTCAAGGTCTTCACTTCACTTCAGGGATGACAGTTTGCAATCATCACCAGTCAGGGCTTTAAGCTGGAGTCATATGTAACTCAGTGGCGTAGAAGATGGGCACGCAGAGCAACACACGGGGCCCCCGCGATAACCCGGGTTGCGTCCACAGACGATGATCATGTATCGACGATAGCCAGAGATATTGTCAAAAGCATCAGATATTGGCAATATTAAGAGGATTTGGCATTTCAAATTAATTTAGGCCTGTTACATTCTTCTAGACTATTATTATTACTATTAGGTTAGGCTTCTTTAATTATTAAATTAATATTATAATAAATTTCATCCCCGCATAACTGACGTGCTGTGAGGATAATAAAAGATTAGGGTATTAGCTCATCTTTGAAAATGATTTAAACATTATTTATGTCTATTATACAATGAATTATAGGCCTATAATTAAAATGATTAACAATTAATTATTAAAATTATTAACAGTCTGTAATATTTCCTAACACCGCAGTCATCAATAAAAATTAAGCGCAGCTTTACTTCAAGCACCGAATTAAAAAAAAAACCTGTTTAACACGAAATACTATTATTCTCATTTGTTTCACTATATGTACAGCCACAAGAGAAATAATGGAATAAATTCAGACAGTTATATACCGTTATCAGCATATTATGTTGAAATTCGTCTCTGAGAGAATATGCTCCATTAATGCAGCGTCAGACAGCTCCGTCACTTTTTACTTACACTGTACTGACTAAGGTTGAAACTTTTTCACAGTCATAACTCTTGTGCAAAGTTTGTACGTTGCTTCTTGTGTGATATCCATTGGCTCCCCTTCTTGTTTTAAAAGGAAAGATTTCCAATATTATGACGTATCATCATTTTATGTTAACCGGTTCCGGCCTCCTTCTTCCCTGAGCCTTTAACAGCATTATTTAGTTGGACATGTACTTCAGATGCAATCACACAGAAGCATCCCTATAGCATCATCACTAAGACACAGCGTCTTGTCCCCTTCTCAGGGGATTACATTTTCCTCAAAATGAGTATAAATGCACAGAGGAGTACAAACACTGAATATTATTGAAAAGTTTGAAATAATTAAAAAATACAAATATGATTACAAATACAAATCATATTCTTCACCAATATATTTGCTGACCTTCAGTGATCAAATTAAACCATATAAATGACAGCAAATGATTTTACTTTAGATAAACATCCAATCTGTATTTATTTATTTATTTATTTATTTTTCTGAAATTATATTGTTGAATTTCTCCTGCATCCTGTTCTTCTGCTAAAAAATTGCAGCACTGTTTGTGTTGGGCCCTCTATTGTATGGACATGATTTTTTTCCCCCTTCAGTCTTATGCATATTCCTTTAACTTTGGTTTGGTATGGTATAAAAGGGCCTTAATATTATTAGAATTTTATAA
>RJVU01080398.1:1862331-1903474 GCA_003731715.1 Anabarilius grahami | reverse complement strand
ATTACAAATTTTCATCTAATTAATTACATGATGTGGCGATTAATTAATCTAATTAATCGCAATTTAATAACACATCAATTTTGGCTGAGAAATTACCCCCAAAAGATAATTTGAAGTCATTATTGTGTAAAGCATTAAATATAAATTACAAAAAGTAGCTTCAGATATTTTAATCTTGTCTTAAAAGGAACCATATGCCATTAACTAAATTAAATTAAATCTTTAAAATAAATAGCTACTTGTTTTAATCTTTTGACAAACCTTGTTTTACTTTAATAAAATAAAATTATGCAAAGAGAAAATTTATTAAATATAAAAATTGTGGTGAAAGAATGATGATGGAGTAAAATGTAAATATGTACAGAATAGAGAAAAATATTGATGGGGATAAATTGTATATCTCACACAGGGCAAATGTGTCAATGTTTGAGGAAGTGTCAATATTTTATGCAAACAACTTATTGGATCCAAAGGAGAATATTGAGGTGTTTCGTTGAAGACCTGATGTGCCACAACATTCTGCATCACCTGTAGATGTTTAATTGTGCAAGGAGAAAGGCTAGTTTCCGTAGTCCAGTCTTGAGATGAAATTATCCTGGAACAGGAACTGTGAGCATATTCAGATAGGTAGGGTCTGATGAATCTGCATGACCAGGACACCAGTAACCAGTAAAGTGGTCACCAAACCATACCCCTGATCTGGCTGGGTTAGTGTTGTTGGGCCCAGTTGGACCACATGATGTGATCGACTGATGTGATGGCTGGGATTTCAAGGAGTGAGGTTGAACTGAAGGTGGCATTCCTTCATCCAGGCTGTCTGAATATCTACATACAGTATATGTTTATGTACTGGGAATGTCATGCTGGCATACATTGTGTGAAGGCCAGGCTGGAAGTTCTGTACTGCATTGTCTGTGTAGGACTGATAGGAGCAGTTGTGGGACAGTATAATTGGATCCAATGTGGTTATGTATAAGGGGTGTGCAGCGAAGCCAATATCTGTATCTGTTTCAATGACAAAATTACTTGTACATATATCTGTATTTGATGTGGGTGGGGCTTACACTGGATGTTTATCCAAACTTTTTGAAAATATTATTTTAAATGTATTAATTTAAATTTTATAATAGTTTATTATACAGTATAGCAAATATGCCTTGTATAATTTATACAATGATTCCTTTTCTATAACAAAAAGTAGTAGTAGAGAACATTTGCATGTGGGATGGGTGGGACATGTTCCCACCACTTTTTGAAAGCCATTAAAAAATAGCTTGCAGAAGCTATGTACTGCACATAGAAAAGCATATCCAATCCCTCATTCTTAATTTAATTGTACATGTAGCGAATTTGTACAGGTTTAATCAATTTATGGGTGAAATATATGAATATAATAAATCATAAAGCCTTATGATTAATTATGATGCATATATCGACCCAAGGGGGAATTAACCATATATTGTGAATTAATTACAATGAATTATAATCAGCTACATATATGATTAGTTCTGGTTTAATAATTATTTAGAGAAATTATTTATATTAGTTTGTCCAGCAAACCGTTAGCTCTTCACAGACTATTATAAAAAGGAAGGTTATTCTCTGGCCACGAGAATAAACTCCTATTCTAGCATCAAAGCTTAAAGCAATGGTGCTGGATCGAAAAACGTTAAAGTGACCTGGTTTTTGTTGAATGAGCAGCAGAACAATCGAGCAGGAATATAATGCATTTAATATATGAAATAGATAGTACAAAGGTTATACGGCTAAATATACACAGGGCATATACATATATACAGAAGTGAAAGAAAAGAAAGGGAAAGAGAGAAGACAAGTAGCAAAACTTACTAACAGTCCTTGAGAGCCAGCACAGAAATCAGTTTCATTATCTAAGATTCAGAAACGGTACTTGCATCAGTTTGCTTGCTGAGTTTCGGAGAAGTGCGGCTGCAGTTCATTGGCTTCTTCTGTTTCCGCGGGGGGATTTGAACTGAGGACGTGAAAGTTAGTTTAGCCAGAGATGGTGGTCCCGAAAGATGAGCGAGATGGAAGCGCGGGCGATGGATGATTCAGGGGTAATCGGGAGAACCCGGGAGACACCTAAGAAAATCCTGGTGCTCCTCTTTTATGACAGACAAGCCAACACACCTCCCTGGGGTGAAAGAGCCAATGACTTAGGTGCAAAATTGTCAAATGTCAGTCTTTTACCAGACCGGCTGGCACCGATCCGTGATTTACATAGAGAGTTCAGGAGGCTAAAAGCATTCTGAAAATTCCAAAGTTGATTGACTGTTCTGATACGTGTACATATGCTACATACATGTAACACAAAAAATATTTGCTGCATTTTATGTGGCTGCCATGACTCATTTTGCACTCATAGTTTACACTCATTCACTTTACACACACAATATTGCGTTGTAGTTTTAGTTGTTTATCCAAAATATTGTGCTGTCACCTGGCTCTTCTGTTATCCAGCAAGAGCAAGGAGCAACTGCATCTAACGAACACTTTTTCAACTTTTTGTTTAAATTTGTTAGCTGTTTTGTCTTGTGCCTTTCTTAAATTGGTATTCGGCTTTGGGTACATGGTGTATTTTGAGAAGAGAAAGGTGCCAGCGCTGTACCCTGAGGTACACTAGTGGTTTGTCGGGATCTGGTGATTCACCATGTCATTTGGAGATCTACAGTCTAGAGTTTTTGCTTCAAAATGATGTAAAAAATCATCCTGCCTACTCCGTCACATAAAACAATGTATTGATTTTAAATTTCAAAGACACTTTTTGTTTAGAAAGGCCATATGTGAGGACGCGTGTATCTTCATGAATAATGCTGTGATTCACAAGACCCTGCCCCTAATGAGCCGCATAATGAGCCATTCAGTAAGGTAACTATGTGACTGAGTGAACTAAGAAAGAATGCAATGACAAAAGAAATATATATTTTTTTGTTTGTAGTTTATTTAGAATATAGTTAACTATATGAATAAGAGTCAAAGACACATTTTGAGTACACAGTTATATCTGGAAATAAATCCTGTTCAAAGATACACTCTATTGCCAAAAGTATTGGGACACCCCTTCAAATCATTGAATTCAGATGTTCCAATCACTTCCATGGCCACAGGTGTATAAAAATCAAGCACCTAGGCATGCAGACTGCTTCTACAAACATTTGTGAAAGAATGGGTTGCTCTCAGGAGCCCAGTGAATTTAAGCATGGTACCATGTTAGGTTGCCACCTGTGCAATAAGTCTATTCCTGAAATTTCCTCACTGCTAAATATTCCACGGTCAACTGTTAGTGGTATCATAACAAAGTGGAAGTAATTGGGAACAACAGCAACTCAGCCATGAAGTGGTAGGCCATGTAAAATCAGAGAATGGGGTCAGCGCATGCTGAGGCGCACATTGCGCAGAAGTCGCCAACTTTCTGCAGAGTCAATAGCTACAGACCTCCAAACATCGCGTGGCCTTCAGATCAGCTCAAGAACAGTGCATAGAGTGCATGCTTCATGGAATGGTTTTCATTGGCCGAGCTGCTGCATCCAATCCTTACATCACCAAGTGCAATGCAAAGCGTCGGATGCAGTGGTGTAAAGCACGCCGCCACTGGACTCTAGAGCAGTGGAGACGTGTTCTCTGGAGTGACGAATCATGCTTCTCTGTCTGGGAATCCGATGGATTCTGGAGTCTGGGTTTTCCGGTTGCCATGAGAACAGTACTTGCCTGACTGCATTGTGCCAAGTGTAATGTTTGGTGGAGGGGGGATTATGGTGTGGGGTTGTTTTTCAGTGGTTGGGCTTGGCCTCTTAGTTCCAGTGAAAGGAACTCTTAATGCTTCAGCATACCAAGACATTTTGGACAATTTCATGCTCCCAACTTTGTGGGAACAGTTTGGGAAAGGCCCCTTCCTGTTCCAACATGACTGCGCACCAGTGCACAAAGCAAGGTCCATAAAGACATGGATGAGCGAGTTTGGTTTGACTGGCCTCACAGAGTCCTGACCTCAACCCGATAGAACACCTTTGGGATGAATTAGAGTGGAGACTGCGAGCCAGGCCTTCTCGCCAACATCACTGCCTGACCTCACAAATACGCTTCTAGATGAATGGTCAAAAATTCCCATAAACACACTCCTAAACCTTGTGGAAAGCCTTTCCAGAAGAGTTGAAGCTGTTATAGCTGCAAAGGGTGGGCCAACTCCATATTAAACCCTACGGATTAAGAATGGGATGTCATTAAAGTTCATGTGCACGTAAAGGCAGGCGTCCCAAAACTTTTGGCAATATAGTATATACAGGTCCTTCTCAAAAAATTAGCATATTGTGATAAAGTTCATTATTTTCCATAATGTAATGATAAAAATTTAACTTTCATATATTTTAGATTCATTGCACACCAACTGAAATATTTCAGGTCTTTTATTGTTTTAATACTGATGATTTTGGCATACAGCTCATGAAAACCCAAAATTCCTATCTCAAAAAATTAGCATATCATGAAAAGGTTCTCTAAACGAGCTATTAACCTAATCATCTGAATCAACTAATTAACTCTAAACACCTGCAAAAGATTCCTGAGGCTTTTAAAAACTCCCAGCCTGGTTCATTACTCAAAACCGCAATCATGGGTAAGACTGCCGACCTGACTGCTGTCCAGAAGGCCATCATTGACACCCTCAAGCGAGAGGGTAAGACACAGAAAGAAATTTCTGAACGAATAGGCTGTTCCCAGAGTGCTGTATCAAGGCACCTCAGTGGGAAGTCTGTGGGAAGGAAAAAGTGTGGCAAAAAACGCTGCACAACGAGAAGAGGTGACCGGACCCTGAGGAAGATTGTGGAGAAGGACCGATTCCAGACCTTGGGGGACCTGCGGAAGCAGTGGACTGAGTCTGGAGTAGAAACATCCAGAGCCACCGTGCACAGGCGTGTGCAGGAAATGGGCTACAGGTGCCGCATTCCCCAGGTCAAGCCACTTTTGAACCAGAAACAGCGGCAGAAGCGCCTGACCTGGGCTACAGAGAAGCAGCACTGGACTGTTGCTCAGTGGTCCAAAGTCATTCGGAAATCAAGGTGCCAGAGTCTGGAGGAAGACTGGGGAGAAGGAAATGCCAAAATGCCTGAAGTCCAGTGTCAAGTTCCCACAGTCAGTGATGGTCTGGGGTGCCATGTCAGCTGCTGGTGTTGGTCCACTGTGTTTTATCAAGGGCAGGGTCAATGCAGCTAGCTATCAGGAGATTTTGGAGCACTTCATGCTTCCATCTGCTGAAAAGCTTTATGGAGATGAAGATTTCGTTTTTCAGCACGACCTGGCACCTGCTCACAGTGCCAAAACCACTGGTAAATGGTTTACTGACCATGGTATTACTGTGCTCAATTGGCCTGCCAACTCTCCTGACCTGAACCCCATAGAGAATCTGTGGGATATTGTGAAGAGAAAGTTGAGAGACGCAAGACCCAACACTCTGGATGAGCTTAAGGCCGCTATCGAAGCATCCTGGGCCTCCATAACACCTCAGCAGTGCCACAGGCTGATTGCCTCCATGCCACGCCGCATTGAAGCAGTCATTTCTGCAAAAGGATTCCCGACCAAGTATTGAGTGCATAACTGAACATAATTATTTGAAGGTTGACTTTTTTTGTATTAAAAACACTTTTCTTTTATTGGTCGGATGAAATATGCTAATTTTTTGAGATAGGAATTTTGGGTTTTCATGAGCTGTATGCCAAAATCATCAGTATTAAAACAATAAAAGACCTGAAATATTTCAGTTGGTGTGCAATGAATCTAAAATATATGAAAGTTTAATTTTTATCATTACATTATGGAAAATAATGAACTTTATCACAATATGCTAATTTTTTGAGAAGGACCTGTATGTGAATATCACATACCATTGCCATTTCCAGACGTTGTACTTTAACAAACTCCTCCTAGAGCTTTAATCAGATCAACATCATATTTGGTCAGTCTAATCTAAAGGTCATTGTGACGTTAAATTGCGAAGAGTTTTCACTGAAGGGCAATTCTCTCAAAAATACAAACATGTACATACTTGTTGCTCACATATTATTGTAGCCTAGTTTGTGCTGAATACAGTGTAATGAGACTTTTGTCATTAATATGTTTATAAACAACTGAAAAAAGCACAAATGTCAGGGCATGTCAAAACTACTCCAGGGCCCCAAATCAGCTTCAGACCCCAGAGGGTTAACATCACAAAGGCCTTTAGATTAGACTGAACAAATATGATGTTTATCTGATAAAATCTCTAGGAGGAGTTTGTTAAAATACAACATCGGGAAATGGCAAAAACAGCAAAAATTTTGCAGAGAAAATTCAAAACATCTCACTTCCTCTTGGGTTCCCTTTCGAAAGGGAACTTCTACTCTGTGTTGATTACGCAATGGGGAATGTCCACGTGACTCGGTGTCCGGAAGCCAACTATCCAATAACTCCAATCCTTATTGGCCGGCGACAGCCTATGATGTCATACAGCGTGACCCGGGCGTATAAAAGGAGCGCCTAGGGAAGCAGTCAACCATCTCATCGTCTTTCGGGACTGTTTGTGTCTGAGGACAAGTCTAAACGTTTTAGGAAGTGTGCTGATCCGTGTCCGAGATTCTTAACGCCGGAAGATACACACAACCTTTGCGTTCACTGTCTGGGGGAAGAACACGCATGGACAGTGCTTGAGGGCGCTGTTTGTGCAAACTGTGAGCATTTCCCTATGAAAACGCTCCGTTCCCGCCTGGCCCTCTTCTAGAGAGAAGGGGCATCGACATCTGCGCCTGGTGGGTCTGGCCCCGCTCGTGCCGAGGCAGAACGGCGGCTGCATTCATGGGGCTCGCAGATGGAGCTCGCCGCGGAGTTTGAGAGAGGTGTTTCTGTGGCTGGCAGGGATGAGCTCCTGGATGACGATGACGTCCTGTCTTTGACGTCATCGGATCCAGGAGCGAGTGTTCTTCTGGCAGCTAGCCCCCGAGAGCAGGAGATGGCGGTGGAGGAAGTGGCGAGTGAAACTGCCTCTTTCTCCAGGCCTCCTTGCCCAGGGTATGCCGAGTTACTGGAAGTTATGGAGCACGCTGCGGGCAGACAGCAGCTGCCGTAGGTGCGTGAGAGGAAAGAAGCCTTCCGCGGTTTCTTTCCGGCCATAACCCCATAACTCTGGTGAGCCTTCCATTCCTTCCGGATCTCCACGTAGAGATTGAGAAGGCATGGAAGAGCCCGTACTCGGCGAGAATACATCCGCATCAGCGGGGAAATTTCGCTGATGTGGAGGTATTACGCCAGCACGGGTATGTGTCGATGCCGCCAGTTGACGAGACGTTCGCAAACTATCTCGTCACCGGCAGCGCACCGACGCTAAAAGCTCCGGTCCTGCCGTCTAGACCCCTAAAGATGACATCTCGTCTGAACAGCAGGGCATACGCTGCTGCAGGTCAGGCTGGCGCGGCTTTGCACATGATGGCAGTGTTGCAAGCCTACCAGGCAGACCTGCTGAAGGATATGGATCAGGGGCAGGGTTTGTCCCCTGATGCGGTAGCTGAGCTGCGCCGCACCACAGATCTCTCTCTCCGGAGCACCAAGCAGACAGCCGCCTCGATTGGTTGATCGATGGCGGCCATGGTGGCCACGGAGAGGCATCTGTGGCTTAACATGGCGGACATCGGGGAGAAAGAGAAGGGCTTTCTCCTCGATGCCCCGGTCTCGCCTTCTGAACTTTTCGGCGGTTCCGTTGAGCAGGTTGTTGGGAAGTTCAGAGAGGCGAGGGCGCGCTCAGCAGCTTATAAGAACTGTATACCGCTCAGATCCAATTCTGGGCCCAGACAGCTGGGAGGCCCTGGCCCGTCTCGAGCACCTCCTCCACCTCGGAGTTAGTCGCAAAAGTGGCGGGATACGAAGAAGAGGAAGCAAGACCTAAGGGAGGTGATCGAACACAGGCGCCAGCAACGCCGGTAATCGATCTCCTCTCTGGCGGAGGTATGTTACATCTACCCCCGCCCCTCTTCTTCGGCCTCCTGGGGAATTTTAATAATCTGTGCATGTTCAGGAGACACCTTTGAACAGTCAGGCTGACGGCTGGGCCCATGATGAGTTTTTCTCTGACGGCCCACCTTCTGGCTTGATAGTGAAAGGGTTCTGTTGGCTTAGAATCTGGATTCTATCCTTCCATTAAATTCAGGAGGAGGAGTCCTTGGTCTTTGAGCCGTGGGAAGGTAAGACAAGGTCCGATTTATTATTAAATGTTTGACCTTGATTCATTCCTGTGTATTGATATTTTCCAGAACATGTAACAGTAAAATATGTAAAAAGGTTTTTTTGGGGCAAACTGAAGTGGTTTCTGAGAAGACTAAGCAGGCCACAAAATGGCTGCCGTTTAGTCTTTTTTGAGCTTCTCAGCTATTTTTCAATATAGTCTGAGTTGGCAACTCACTACTTCAGTTTATATGTGTCGGCGGCCTTAAACCGGCCGCCTGACATCACTGCTTGTGAACTTCACTTTCTTTCTCTTTCCATGAGATTCGGAAGTGAATGACAGGCTTTATAGGCTGTTGGTGCCAGTTGTTGTTAAAACTAGGCCCGTAGCTTAGTGGCTAGGCTAGAGCTAGGTTATCGTGTTATTTGTTTAATAACCATTTAAATATATTATCCCTGTTAGATTTATATTCCCTAGTTCTGGCCCCCTCTTGAGGGAGTGGTTAGGCCGTATGCCCATTATACCCTTTGCTTTGTAGGTGCAATGGTTGAGTTAACAGCTAGGTTGTGACTGTTTTAGACTTCCTGATGCTGTGTCTCAGGTGGTAGGCCCTTATCTTTGCGTAGATAAGTCATGTAGTTGTGCTAGGCCCCACTTTCTAGAACTTTTATGCTATGGAAAATGTGTTTTTTTCCCTGAGCTACTTGTTAAGATTTTTATCAAGTTTGAGTTGACGTTGCTAACATTTAGCTTCCGTCCTCTATGGCCCAGTGCAGATTTTGAGAATCTGTGGGGAGAAAATTATTTTCCTCTTTGAAAAATAGCATATACATCAAAGTATTGCTTTGGAGTTCTAGACCTTTACCCTACATTGTATGTGAGCTTACTTATGCTGCCACAGGTTAGCACCTGTTCTTATAATAGCAGGCTCTCTCATTTAGCCGCTATTAGAGACATTGGTGACCTAATATTCCCCATTAATAGGTTTATCGGTGTTACTGAGTGCATCACCTGTTGGATTGCATACTCAGGGTAGTAGTGCCACTTTCTGAGGAAAGATGGCTGCTATTAGCTCCCCTTGTGACCTTTAATGGCTATATTGCATATAACTTAGATTGTAGACCTGTTCATCTAGCCTCCTTCTAGTTAGCATTTGTTTCTTCATGCTGTTAGTTGATCAGTGTTTGCTCACATATCTACAAATACCACAGGCCTTGCCACGTGTTTGTTTGAGGTATAGGCCTTATGGGCCTTCCTTAGACCGTGTTGGCTTTGTTTGGTTCCCTTTTGTGTTAAGGGTACATTGCCTGTTGGACTGTAGCCTAGCTCAGGTTGCAGTTAGCTTCCCATAGCTTATTTGGATTTGAGCTGGTTCCCTGTAGCTTGGTCCCCTGTAAATTCACGAGCTGAAGCCGCGTGTCACTAGAACGATAGGCCCCCTTTAGGCCTTCCTTTTGGTTTACATGTTGGCACAGTTTGTGTTTTTACTCTCAATAGGCTGAATGCCACTTGTCGCTGAGATTGTAGGCCCCGCGGGGCCTCCTTTTTAGTTGACTTGTTGGCAGGGTGCTTTGTGAACTATACCACCTAACGGCCACGCCCCACCCTGACGGATAGGACCTGATCAGGCCTGTTCGCGTTAGGTGATAGCATTTTATGTATTTCTTCTGAGGAAGTTTCTATTAAATACATGGCCTTTGGGTGGTCTGGTTATGGCAGCCATTTGCTGATGCCATTTGTTTGCTATATAGGCCTCCTTTCGGCCTCCGGTGTAGCATTTGGATTTCAGCTACGTACTTCTCTCACTGTGAGAGTTGATGGTGTTTTCACCAAGTACTTTGAGTGGCTAGCCCCTTAGGGTGTATGCTGTGGTAAAACCTTACTGAGGTTAGGTTAAACTACATCCATCTCCTTGAGTCTGATCTGCATTCTAGCTGAGCTAATAGCCATCTAGCTTGTAAGGTGGATCTATTATATGCTCCTAGAAAGGCCACTGGACTCATGCCATATGTCTAAGAGGTTACTAGGTCCTGAGGGGCCGCCTTTGTGAACATATTGGTATATGTTTGTGTATATGTCTCTCCGAGAAACCTTTATATACACTTCCGGTTGGCCAGGGGCCTAGATGGTAACTTAACCTCCTTTGAGTCGGTTATTTATCGTTCTGGTGCCTGAAAACACTGCCACGAGCTGACGCCATGTGTCTGTCGAGGTCAGAGGCCTGATTAGGCCTTCCTTGATGCGTGCTGGCGTACGTTGTACTCCTCTTGCTATAAGAGTAAAAGGTGCTTTTACTGAGTGCACTGCTCGTTGGATTGTGTTAGGTGGATTGTCATGCAGGCATTTTCGCAGCCTCATTTTGCTGCTGTTGAAGTATCTGTCTGCCCCAAATGGCAAGACAGACATTCGGAGTGGCCCCTCAAGGCCACTTCCACTCGCTGCTGGTGTTTTGCATCTCCGTATAGCTTTGTTTTCTCTTACTTTTATTGAATCTCTTACTTTAATTAATTGTTGCTTATATTATTATTATTGCCTACCACATTAAACTGACGTCGCTAGCTTGTAATCTTTGAATCTAAATCAGTGTTACAACGCGTTTGCATCTCGCTAGCTTGTTAACTTGTCATCAGTCTCGCGCGCTCCTTTTCAACGCGTTCATCAAACAGCTGTGGTAACTCGGATCAGTCTACAAACACGGTGAGTCATGTCTTCCTTTCCCAGTGTTATTTCGTGTTCAGTTTGTCACATGTTCAGTATAGCTCTCTCTGTCAGCGACGAGGGATTTACATGTCATAAATGTAGGGAAATAGTCAGGCTGACAGAGAGAATCTCAGAATTAGAGACACGCATCCAAACTTTAATCGAGGATAGTAAGAATGCAGGGGCTTCAGATACTGTTTTGGATGCGACTAGCTTAGTGAAATCTGTACATTGTTCGGTTCCGGCTGTAGAGTCCGCGCAGCAGGGCACTTGGGTAATGGTGAGGCGGCCTAGCCGCGGAAAACACCACTCTTCCGTTCCAATAAGAACATCAAACAGGTTCTCCCCACTCAGTGACGCACCCACTGAGAATCCTGTTGAAAGTGCCCTAGTTATTGGCGATTCTATTACACGGAACGTGAAAATAGAGACACCGGCCACCATAGTCACATGTTTGCCGGGAGCCAGAGCACCTGACATCAAAGCAAATTTAAAAGTGCTGGCTAATGCTAATCGTAAATACTCTAAAATGATTATTCACGTCGGCACAAATGATGTTCGACTTTGCCAGTCGGAGATCACTAAAATTAACATTAACCCTCTGGAGTCTGAGGCTGATTTGGGGCCTGGAGAAGTTTTGACATGCCTGACATTTGTGCTTTTTTCAGTTGTTCATAAACATATTAATGACACAAGTGTCATTACACTGTATTCAGCATAAACTAGGCTACCATAATATGTGAGGAACATGTATGTACATGTTTGTGTTTTTGAAGGAATAACGTTTATGCGTGGTTATTGAAAAAACAAAAAACCTAAGTCACTGAAATAAGGCCAAAAAAAAAATATTTAAATCTGTGTTCACAAACCTTCTGGGTATTGGAGGTTGTAGACTAGAGTTTTTGCTTCAAAATTATGTAAAAATTATCCTGCCTACTCTTTCATTTATAACAATATATTGATTTAGTTTTTGTAACACACTTTTTGTCAAGAAACACAGTATGCGTGGAGGCGTGAATCATCATGAATAATGGGTGATTTACACCTGAGAAGACAAAAGAATCGCAAAAAGAAGCTCTAATGAGCTGCATAATAATGAGCTCTTTCAGTCAGGTAGGCTGTAAAAAAAATAGCAATACTTCACAGCAATACTGTGAAATATTATTACAATTTAAAATAATGGTATTCTATTATATACTTTAAAATATAATGTATTTCTGTGATGCAAAGTGTCTGAACAATTATGTTTCCTGTATGGCATTTCATATAGCCTTTTAGCTTGAAAAGCATGCACATTTGGAGAAATATTGATGGATTCTCATATGTTTATGTCAATTTTCTATACAGAGGAGTAATATTTATTCAATATTTATTGTCATCATTGTGAGCGCTGGTGTTTTCAATTCATACTTGCAGCCGGAGGGCGCTCTGTGCACATTGAGTCCACAAATTAATCTAAAGAAGAACAGGAACCAGGAACTAACGGCATGTCTTCTAGAGATCGCTAACCATGGCTTTAACATCCAGATATACACTTTTCAAGACAATTAATACACGATTGAGATGATGTCTGCATGTGTTACCTCAGAATTTGCGTCTGAATAGCGCTGGCTCCGTGGGCGTGGCTGCATTAGCGGATAATGAGCTGAATCACGGACTTCTGACATGGCTCTCTTTTCATACAGATTACATAAACAGAGAATATTTGTTTTCGATTTGACTTACACGATTTAAAACCTGACATTTCTACGTTTTTTTAGACATAAGTCTCATTTTTTTGTCATTAGTATTCACTAAGTTACAGTTCATTTTCTGAGAACTATCAGATTGGACTTCCTTCAGAGGGAGACGAGAGATCACGCATCATGTTAGTTTTCTTTATTTTGCAAAAAGCACAACATTTTGTTTTTACTCTGAGTGTACACAAATAAAAGAAGATATTCTATAGTTTCAATTGATATATTACTTATGTCTCTATGACAAAAAATTACGGAGTATTTAAAGTCTGTTTTGCTGCAATGTGAAAAAATCCTACAAAACGCGCCGGCGCGTTACCCGACTCCAGAGAGTTAAAGAGGTGTGTGAAATCGCAAGTACAATGTCAGGAGAAGTAATTTGCTCTGGTCCCCTTCCTGTTCGTAGGAGTGATGAGATAGTTAGCAGGTTATCATCACTCAATGGCTGGCTGTCTAAGTGGTGTCCGCAGAATAATATCATAGACAATTGGAAAAGTTTTTGGGGCAGACCTGACCTGTTGAAAAGAGATGGTATTCATCCCTCTCGGGATGGTGCTGCTCTTCTCTCTAGTAATATGGCACATAGTCTTAGAACTAAAACATGACAAACTGGGGCCCAGGTCAGGAAGCAGACAGACTGGCTAAACCGGCCGTCTGCTAGCTGCCTATGTAATTGATGTTCAACAAATAAAAAATAGAGATAATAATGATAAACAAATGATAAAGCTTGGGTTGTTAAATATTAGATCACTTTCTTCAAAAGCACTTATTGGAAACGATATTATCAAAGACAATAATCTAGATTTGCTGTGTTTGACAGAAACCTGGCCAAAACCGGACGATTACATTACTTTAAATGAGTCTAGCCCTCAAGGTTATGATTATCGACACAATCCTCGACAGAAAGGCAAAGGGGGAGGTGTTGCTGTAATTTATAGTAATATTTACAGTATCAGCCAGAAGTCTTTCAAATATAATTCCTTCGAAGTGATGGTGCTTTACGTAACATTATGTAAGTTGACATTTGTGCTGGCTACTGTATACAGGCCACCAGGACACCATACAGACTTTATCAAAGAAATTGCAGATTTTCTATCAGAATTAGTACTAGCTGCAGATAAAGTCCTTGTTGTTGGTGATTTTAATATCCATGTAGATAATAAAAAAGACTCATTGGGATTGGCATTTACAGACATTCTAAACTCTATTGGTGTTAGACAACACGTGTCAGGACCCACTCATTGTCGTAATCATACTTTAGATCTAATATTGTCACATGGAATTGATATTGATGCCGTTGAAATTCTGCAGCAGAGTGACGACATCTCAGATCATTATCTACTCTCGTGTATACTACATTTAGTTAAAGCGGCTAAACTTCCTCCCTGCAATAAATATGGTAGAACCATCACTTCTACCACTAAAGATCGCTTTATAAATAATCTTCCTGATCAGTTTCATCGCCTTAGCGTACCAGACAGCTTAGAAGACCTCGATGTTGCAACAGAAACTATTGCCTCTGTCTTTTTCAGCACATTAGACTCAGTTGCTCCTTTGCGTTTAAAAAAGATTAAGGAAATTAATCCAACGCCATGGTACAATGAGCACACTCGGGCCCTAAAAACAGCAGCTAGAAAAATGGAGCGCAGCTGGAAGAAAACAAAACTAGAAGTATTTCGCATTTCGTGGAGAGAGAGAATGATTGAGTTCAGAAAGGCCTTAAAAACTGCTAGATCTGCTTATTTTTCAAAACTTTTAGAAGAAAATAAACACAACCCTAGGTATTTATTTGATACAGTGGCTAAATTAACAAGAAATAAAGCTTCAACTTCTGATGTTTCCAAAGAGCACAGCAGTAATGACTTTATGAACTTCTTTACTTGCAAGATTGATAATATTAGAGAAAAAATTATAACCATGCAACCGTCTACTACAGTATTGTGTCAGACAGTGCATTGTAGTGTCCCTGAAGAAAAATTCAATTCATTTACTGCTTTAGGAGAGGAAGAATTGTCTAAACTTGTTAAATCATCAAAATCATCCACATGTATGTTAGACCCTATACCGACTAAGCTATTGAAAGAGATGCTTCCAGAGGTCATAGATCCTCTTCTTAATATTGTTAATTCATCTTTATCACTAGGATACGTACCAAAAACTTTTAAGCTGGCTGTTATTAAACCTCTTATTAAAAAACCACAACTTGATCCTAGAGAATTAGTCAATTACAGGCCGATTTCAAATCTCACTTTTCTGTCAAAAATACTAGAAAAGGCAGTTTCATCACAACTATGTTCCTTTTTAGAAAGAAATAGTATCTGTGAGGATTTCCAGTCAGGATTTAGACCGTACCATAGTACTGAGACTGCTCTCATTAGAGTTACTAATGATTTGCTCTTATCATCAGATCGTGGTTGTATCTCTCTATTAGTGTTACTGGATCTTAGTGCTGCATTTGACACTATTGATCACAATATTCTTCTAAATAGACTCGAAAACTATGTTGGCATTAGTGGAATTGCATTGGCATGGTTCAAATCATACTTATCTGACCGTTATCAGTTTGTAGTAGTAAACGATGAGATGTCATATCAATCACAAGTTAAATATGGAGTACCGCAAGGCTCAGTACTAGGACCGTTGCTTTTCACTCTGTACATGCTACCCTTGGGAGATATCATTAGGAAGCATGGCGTTAGTTTTCATTGTTACGCTGATGATACTCAGCTCTATATCTCTTCGCGCCCTGACGAAACTTACCAATTCGCTAAATTAACAGAATGTATAGCTGATATAAAAAACTGGATGACCAGTAATTTCCTACTACTAAATTCAGAAAAAACAGAGATTCTAATTTTTGGACCGAAAACTTCTTCACGCAATAACCTAGAATACTGTCTAACACTTGATGGCTGCTCTGTTAAGTCTTCGTCGTCAGTTAGGAACCTGGGTGTGCTCTTTGATACCAATCTTTCATTTGAAGGCCATGTTACTAGCATCTGTAAAACCGCATTCTTCCATCTTAAAAATATATCTAAACTACGACATATGCTCTCAATGAAAAATGCAGAACAGTTAGTTCATGCGTTCATGACCTCAAGGCTAGATTACTGTAACGCTCTACTGGGTGGTTGTTCCTCCCGCTTGATAAATAAACTACAGCTCGTACAAAATGCAGCAGCTAGAGTTCTTACTAGAACTAGGAAGTATGACCATATTAGCCCAGTTCTGTCATCACTGCATTGGCTTCCTGTTAAACATCGTATAGATTTTAAAATCTTGCTAATTACTTACAAAGCACTAAATGGTTTAGCTCCCCAGTACCTAAGCGAGCTCTTAATGCATTATAGTCCTTCACGTTTATTGCGATCTCAGAATTCAGGCCAGCTGATAATACCTAGAATATCAAAATCAACCGCAGGCGGTAGATCCTTCTCCTATTTGGCACCTAAACTCTGGAACAATCTTCCTAGCATTGTTCGGGATGCAGACACACTCTGTCAGTTTAAATCTAGACTAAAAACGTATCTCTTTAACCTGGCATACACATAACACATTATCAATTTATATTTTCAAATCCGTTAAAGGATTATTAGGCTGCATAAAATAGGTCAGCCGGAACCGGGAACACTTTCTATAACACCAGATGTACTCGTTACATCAGAAAAAGAATGGCATCTACGCTAATATTAGTCTTTCTGTTTATCCCGAAGTTTACCGTAGTCAACCGGATCCGGGCCGTATCCAGCTGAGACCAAGGACCGGAGCCATGACACGACCACAACGCAGCAGAGATCGAGTCGACTAGATCATCCATTGTGAAGACATCATCAACACGACAGCTAGTAGCACAGTTCCTCAACAAACCGTCCATACCGGCGTGATGAATACGATCCTCAACTGGACATGACCACAACGCAGCCCTGAAGTATCAGCAGAGATCGAGTCAACTAGATCATCCATTGTGAAGGCCTCATCGACACGACAGCCAATATCACAGTTCCTCAACAAACCGTCCATACCGGCGTGGAACTGAAATAAACTGGATGGAACTGAAATAAACACTTTGATTGTTGCGATCCTATCAGACTTATGATAGCAACCTGATTCGTAACAAAGCACTGTTCGCCAGAGGAGAACTGGCCCCCTGACTAAGCCTGATTTCTCCCAAGGTTTTTTTCTTCTCCATTTTAACACCTATTTGCCACTTGTTTGCCACCTGTTTGCCACCTGATGCACCTGATGGAGTTTGGGTTCCTTGCCGCTGTCGCCTTTGGCTTGCTTAATTGGGGACACTTGACATTTGACGACATTTGATATTCAACAGTATTCTTGACATTTAATCAACAGTGCCTCTGATCTGCCTGCATTGACACTATTCTTTAAGAGCTGTTGTGCAGCCAAAATTATGTACCAGCTATCAATGTAAAGCTGCTTTGACACAATCTGCATTGTAAAAAGCGCTATATAAATAAAGGTGACTTGACTTGACTTGTACTTCTGTTTCACGCATTACTATTATCATGCTGTAGGCCCCCCTTCGGCCTCCATGAGTATGTGCCCATTGCATGGTCCTCCTGTTAGGTGAGCTCTGTACTTCCCCTTTGGGGTTATGTACGTAATAGTGTACATAGTGTACTTAGCTCCCTAAGCTGATCATGGTGGTAGGCCTTAATCAGGCCTCCTTCTCAGGTTCAGCCCTAGGCTGGTTTGTGCTCCCCTGTGGAAACAGGTGTTTAGCGCACAGCCTCCTCAGTGTGCTAATTAAGCACTGAGTAGATCCTAGGTGGAGCAGATTATACTCCACTCGATATGAGGGTTCATGGCACTCAGCTGAGTTCTGCTGTCCAGGTTGCCCGTCTCTATGCGTGGGTTTGAGCTGCTCCTGCCTTTCTGCAGTCACTCTTACCTGCTCTCTTCTTGGAAGAATGCATTTTTGGATATTCTGTATTAACAGACAGGGTTGGCCAAGACTAAGCTTGTCTGGTGACAGGCCAGGTCGGCTTCCTTGGTGGCATTGGGGGTGACTTCGTTCCCCTCTAGTGACTGGCCGGGGTTCCCTTCGGTTCCCTGGCCTCATTCCCTTAAAGGGACCACTTTGTCTGCAGAAAAGATTTGTCTTAGATGCCTATAGCGGTCTTGGTAGGCCTTTTCTCTTTGAAAGGCTTTCTGTAGGCTCAGCTTGGGCTGTTGGCCATAGGTAATGCTGTCACTGACAGCCTGGTGTGACCCGAGGGGGAGTTGCTATGCAGTTTCTACGAGAACTGCTTTTCTTGTGTCAGCCATTCATTTGGCATGCACTCTCCTCAAGCATGGTAGCGTGGGTATATCGTTCCCCATTGCGTAATCAACGCAGAGTAGAAGTTCCCTTTCGAAAGGGAACATCTCAGGTTACGTATATACCTGCGGAACAGTCCCTCAAGACGATGGATGGTTGACTGCTTCCCTAGGTGCTCCTTTTATACGCCCGGGTCGCGCTGTATGACGTAATAGGCTGTCTCCGGCCAATAAGGATTGGAGTTATTGGATAGTTGGCTTCCGGACACTGAGTCACGTGGATGTTCCCCATTGCGTAATCAACGCAGAGTCCCATTCCCTGGTTCTCAGGGAACTATGGTTACATACATAACCTGAGACGTTTTCAGATTTTGCACCCAGGGACTTTTTTTGTAGATATTGGGCTGTTACATGTGTCTACTGAATTGAATACTTGTATGTGAAACACAGCGTGAATGGCACTTAATTGAAATTTTGAAGGTGGGACTATCGAGCCATTTTGCCACACTTAATTCTGAAACCCATATCAGATGTAAATTTTCACCACTTCTGACGCGTGTGCAATGTTTAATGAGTTTTCAACCATGTATAGGCCCTCAAAAATGTGATTCATTTCGGAGAAGAAGAATAATTGACCAGGCAATTACAATAGGGTCGGTGCATAATAATAAATGGAGCAATTACAATAGACAGTTCTTTTTTCATGCAGGTCTAACAGTAGTTTTCAGGTACAAAAATGTAATAAACTAGGCTAATCAGTAGAGTGAGATATTGCTCAGGAATGCTCATGCAGGTTGGCAGACCACAGTGTTGTTTGCCTTTAATTGGGTGCAGAGGAGGTATTATCATGTCTGCCTTTGGCTCTCTCCCTGTCTTCCAACTTCCCACCCCAATATCACCCTTATGCTGTCACTCTCTCCCTGTCACACTTCACATTATGGCTTCAGGAAAATAGACAATATGGACAATGGTTCAGTTGTTGCATCCCCCACCCCCATTCATCCAAAGTGATAGACCTCTGCAGGGAGCTGGAGTTTCAAGAATAATCTAAGACCTCCCTCATATGACTCATCTACTCATGAAAATTCCACACGACATGAGGAGATGTGCTGTTCCCGGTTTTTCAACAGTATCAATGACAGTCTAAGCAAAAAAAAATAAATGCTGAACCTCGGATGACACCCACAGTTGCATCTGTTTTGATCTGCCTGTCAATGTAATGTAATGCTGCCTTGTCCCATAAATTGAGCTCTGAAATTCTATCAGGCTCATGCACTTTCAATAAAAAGGCAGCTCCAAAAATACCTTCTTTGGCCAAAAATCACTAAAAGATCACTATTGCAGTGATTATTGTGTTTCTAGCATGTTATATATTTGGCAACAGTTCTTCTAACCCTAATTGATGGAGCGTGTAACTTTTAATTTGTAGGAAGATATATCATGGCCATATTCCAGGATGACAATGTCAAGATTCATCAGGCTCAAATGGTGAAAGAATGGTTGGGAGGGAGTATGAAGAATCATTTTAACACACCTCTTAAATGTTATTTCCATCGAGAGGTGCATCACATTTTGGTCAAGGCCTTGTATTGACAGTGCAAGAGTTGAGCACTCTGTAAAGTCTACTCCAAAACATCTTAAAGACTTTCAATAAATTTAAGGTCTGGACTCAGAGTTGCCAATTCATGTGTGGAAATGATTCTTCATGCTTCCTACCAACCATTCTTTCCCAATTTGAGCCTGATGAATCTTGATATTGTCATCCTGAAATATGGTGATATTAAAAAAAAATGTATAATAAAAAAAAAAATTACATATATATATATATATACCCGGAACAAAAACTGTCTTATGACTGGCAGCAAGTGGCTGCCAAGCAAAAAATCATAAAATTAAAAAGTAAAATATCCTAATTCATTTAAAGTGCAAAAACAATTTTACAGAAATTCTCATTACAAGTTTTATAGAACAACACTGTTATTTTACAGATTTTTCCCCCCCTAGATTTTTATGATCCAACACCTTTAATAAAGTAACAGCACAAAAAATTGTGCAGAGAAACGCTGTTATTTTATGGATAATTCCTAGATTATTAAGATCAAACACCTTCAATAAAGTTACAGCAAAAACGTTCTCCTAAGAAACAATGCTCAAGATTGTAATTTTATTTTGAAAGACAAAATAAAAATCTGTAAAAGAAAAAATACTGTACAAAACTTAATTTAATGGCTCAGTTTTCAAAAGAATTATATTACAAATCTTAAATGACACTGACTTTTAAACTACTGTACTGATTAACACTAGAACAGTTTCATCCACAAGCCATATACACATCTACAGGATTTTAAATGTTTCACACTATTTGCTACTGATTCTAAAACTGTATTATTATTCAGATGTTAATGTACATTATCAATCAAATCTTCACAAACAGTTCTTCTGAGCCCCCAGGAGAAATTGAAAAACTTAAAATGGCATTTCTTGTCATTCAAGGTGATGATACACTTGGAAACTGTTTGAGCAATGTTGCTTGGGCACTTTCCCATTGAGAATGAACAACAAATTTCTATCTGGATACTTTAGATCGGTCATGGGCAATTCCTTCAATCAGAATGCTAGCAGCCGATCATGTGACCGGCTTGGAGATTTCAGAAAAAATCCAAACAAGATGGTGGCCTCTCAGTGGCAGTGGAGCGAAGAAAAGGAGAGTGAACTTATATCTTTTTATACTGGTAAGTTGTCATGTGTCAACTCAAAACAGGGAATTTACCTAATTTTATGCTTAAAATACCAACAAGTGTCCAATTTAATGTGTGCAGGCTGTAATTTAGCCATCGAATGTTTTCAGATAAATACTAAAAAGACGTGTTCTGTTTAGCGTCTGTAGTGGCGTAGGCTGTAGGGCGTATGGCACGTGAAAGTAGCTTTTGACGCAAGCGACTCTGATTTGAATCCACCTTTTGCCAAACTCGCTCTTCTCCCTCTTCCTATCACAAATCAGATCAGAAAGGCATTTATATTTAATTAAAAAAACAAAGAAAATATTTGAAAATTTGAAATAAAGTCAAGTCATCTTCATTTATATGGCGCTTTTCACAATACCGTATTGTTTCAAAGCGGCTTCACAGTGACAATAGGAAAATTATTATCAAGCTAAAGTTGGTTTTTGATTGAATCACTTCCGTTGTAAAAATGGTTAATTATAACTTTAGGGGCCGCTTAAATGACACCTTTCCTACTAAAAAAACAAACAAAAAATGAATACCTTTTAATGCATTCTTGCCGTTCATTTACGTGTTTAATCTATAGGTTTGCGTGTTTGAGTGTGTATGTGCGCAGAAGCTTGGTTTTTTTTTTTTTTTAAAGTGATATTTGCCAAATTACTTGTCTGGTCCTCATAATACAGAAAAATTTGTTGTGTTAGTGTTAGAAAAATTTGTAGGATCTATGCGAACTGGAATAATTTTGATAACGTTTTATCTATACATAGGGACAAGAAAGGGAAGGAGGCCTTCACAGGGGATAATTTAGTTGAAACGTCAGGGCTGCATTATCGTCATGTCTAGGCGCAGGTCCTTCATCTCATCTGGATACGGCCTGGATCTGGCAGGCTGCGGCAAACCTCGGGATAAACAGAGAGAGACTAATATTCTTCTTATGATGTACTGCCATTCTTCTTATGATGTAGCGAGTACATCAGGTGTTATGGGAAGTGTTCCCGGTTCCGGCTGACCTAATTTATGCAGCCTAACAATTTACATGATTTGAATTATAGGAGTAGATAATATGTTATGTGTATGCAAGTTTAAACAGATGTGTTTTTAGTCTAGATTTAAACTGACAGAGTGTGTCTGCTTCCCGAACAGTGATAGGAAGACTGTTCCTAAGTTTAGGTGCTAAAATCAACATTTCAACCCAAAAAAATCTACAGTCTTGTTCGCCATGTACATACTATGTACTTATTATAGTAATTAAAATTACTCTGTAATAACTAGGTACTAGACCTGAACCTACCTTTAAACCTAACCTTAGCCCATGTAGTTACCTTATATTACCCAGTACTCTCTTAGGTAAGTACACTGTAAGTGCACGTACTGTAAAATAAAGTGCAACCTATTTATACTGTATTAAATTTAATATAATGTACATATATATATATATATATATATATTTGTGTTAAATTATTTTAACGTGTTAAAGATTTTGAATTAATAACATGCGTTAATGTGATAACATTGACAGTATAAAGATCCAATCTCTGTGTTTCCTTGTGGACCATCAGTGAATGTTTGCAGCTTTTTCAATAGTTGTGTTTGAGTCCCTTAGTTGTCCTCAGTGTGAAAAGATGCAGTCATTGTTGGAAACTATTCAAATATGAAGAAGATGCTGGAAAATAAAAAAAAACTCAAATTTTTCTGAAAAACAGCTCAGTTTAACTGCTTAGGACAAACAAGGGACTCATGAACAACCATCACAAAATAAACAAACAGTCGTGGATCATCCAGGTAACGACACACAGTATTAAGAATCAAGGGTATGTAGACAGGGTCATTTTTATAAATTCAGCTATTTTTTTGTCTTGTGGACTTTATGTAAACATCTGTTATGTGAAATAGCTTATTCAGGACAGTACTAAATAAAAAATAACATGCAATTTTTATGATCCTTCTTATTTTGTTAAAATTATTAACATTTTTGCAGATTCTGCAAGGGGTATGTAAACTTTTGTCCTCAACTATATATGAAGGGCATTAAAAATCAGACTTAAAACGCAGCATAGGTCTCTGTGGAACAGAAAGGGGCGTTTCACAATTTTGGGGCATTTTCAAACCAGGATAGGCCTTTTAAACCATCCAATCAAAAAAGTTTGGAAGCCATAATGTAACGAAGCAGGACTCCATATGCAAGCTTTTATTAAAGCAGAGTTCGTAGTCAAACAGGCAAGGGTCAAACAGTGGCAAACAGGTACAGCAGGGACGAGGCAGAATCGTGGTCGTGGAACAGGCAGTAGAATCAGGGCAGGCAGATATCAATCACAAAACCAGGAAACAATAAACAGTCCAAAGGCAGGCAGCAGAGAATCGTAGACGGGGAACAGACTAGACCAAAACAGGCAGACAGACAAAATAAATAACGCTCAGAAATGCTACCGGAGTAAACAAGACCTCGCTATGAGTGTGAGGATGTGAATGGCTTAAATAGTCCAGGTAATGTGCTGCAGCTGGGTGTGGGTGATTAGTGATTGATGGAGTGAGTGCAGGTGATTGCCAGGGAGGATTCTGGGAAATGTAGTCCTGGAACGACTGGAACCGTTACATAATGTCCCCCTCCCGGAAGGCGCGTCCTCGTGCCGTGGATGGCACAACTGGGGAGGGGGGGGGTGGGTGCCCTGGAGACCTGCTTGCAGGTGAGGGTGGATGTACAGACGGGTAAGGAGGTCTCCAGGGCAGGTCCAGGGACTCTAGGTGCCATGGCAGGTCAGGAGCCTCGGGCAGCCACGGTGGGTCAGGGGCCACGGGCAGCCACGGCGGGTCAGGTGCCTCGGGCAGCCATGGCAGTTCGGGAACCTTAGGATGCCAAGGTGGATCAGGAGCATCAGGCAGCCATGGCGGTTCGGGAGCCTTGGGACGCCAAGGTGGGTCAGAGGAGTTGGGCAACCATTGCAGTTCGGGAGCCTTGGGACGCCAAGGCGGGTCAGGAGCATCAGGCAGCCATGGCAGTTCCGGAACCCCACCCACAGGTTCCCCACCCACGGGTCTGTGGCCCCCTCAAAAAATTTTCTTGGGGGATTCAGTGGTGGCAGGAAGGGATTTGTGGGCTGGAACGTGGAAGGCTGAAGCTGGCTCGTGGAATGCTGGAGAGAAGTCTGAAGCGGGCTCGAGGGCAAGGAACTGGGGTGGCGGCGGCAGGGCAAGGAGCCTGGGTGGCGCCGGCAGGGCAACCATCTTGTCCGTAGACGCTGGCGGAGCGGCCATCTTGTCCGTAGACACTGGCGGAGTGGGCATCTTGTCCGTAGACACTGGCGAAGCCGCCATCTTGTCCGTAGACACCGGCGAACTTGAGAACGTAGGAACCGGCGGACTGGAGTACGTAGCAACCGGCGAACTTGTGTGCGTAGCAACCGGCAGACTTGAGTGTGAAGCCAGCGGGTCTGAGTGCGTAGCGGCCGGCGGAGGCTTCAGAATGCCAGCTGCTCGTGCTGAAGTCAGCGGTGGATCGTCCAGACTGGACAATAATCCTCTCTGCTCTTGGACAGGTCCAGAGACGTGACGTGACTCTGGGCGATCAGCGGAGACATGACGTGACTCTGGGCGATCAGCGGAGACGTGACGTGACTCTGGGTGATCAGCGGAGACGTGACGTGGCTCTGGAAGATCAGCGGTGACTTGACTTGTGCTGCGTCCCAATTCGCATACTATCCGTCCTAAATAGTATTCGAAAAAAGAATTAGTATGTCCCAAATCGTAGTATGTTGAAATGAGTATTCCAAAGATACCCGGATGGTCTACTTTTTCCGGGTAGAATTCGAAGTGCAGATCCGTGCACACTTCTAACGGCTAATATTGCCCATAACACATTGCGCTGTGGACGAGGATTCGATTAGAACTACAAATACGAATAACAAGTGTTAAAAAACTACAAACATGACGGACGTGCTAGGTCCGACGGTTAAGCAGCGGTTAAGATTAAGAGGCTTGAATGATTAATAATCAGTATCTAACCTGACGAAAAGATATTTATTAAATGTTATCCACATTATATTTCATCTGCAACAGCATTGTGAACTTTTATAACGATGCGTTTGGTAATTAACTTTTAAATGCATCATTATTATGCAAAGATGAGGAGAGTTCTCTGCATGAATTCCCATGACTGGCAGATCAACGTGCGACTACATTTCTCTCCGAAACGGTAGGAAAATAAATTTAATTCAATGTGGAGGATGTTAACTGTGATTGACAGGGTAGTTTAAACAGTTACAGGTTGCGTAACTAAGCGACAGAACGTCCATTAAAGACACAGTTATGACGAGGTAGTGTGTCCCAAAGCTTGCAAACTCTTCTGCTACACACTCAAAAGTATGTACCTTTTCTTTACAAAAACAGTACATACTTTTAGGACGTAGTATAAGTACGCGAATTGGGATGCAGCATTGGTGTTGTTGTGGCCGCCATTTTGTGAGTGTTTTCTAGCGTGGCAGCCATTACACGACTAGACAAGGTGTCGCGTTCCTCCGCGACACCCACAGTAAATGGAGAGCCAACAGTCAATAACGCAAACTCCAGAAAGTGACTTAGGGATGAACGGGGTCCCTCACGAATGAGTTGCGATTTAAGTGGCTGATTAATGCCCTCACAGAAAAAGTCTATCAGCACACAGTCCGGCAGGTCTGAACAATATGCAATGTCCAAATATTCTTTGATATATTGCTCCAACGATCGTGTGCCCTGCTTGAGCCATAATAGCAATTGTGCAATGTTCATACCGGGCCAGTGTTCTCCAGGAAAGCTGCTGGATCCTTGTTGTGGCGAGGTCTTCTGTAACAAAGCGGGACTCAGGGTAGGATCCATATGCAAGCTTTTATTAAAGGAGAGTTCGTAGTCAAACAGGCAAGGGTCAAACAGTGGCAAACAGGTACAGCAGGGACAAGGCAGAATCGTGGTCGTGGAACAGGCAGTAGAATCAGGGCAGGCAGATATCAATCACAAAACCAGAAAACAATAAACAGTCCAAAGGCAGGCAGCAGAGAATCGTAGACGGGGAACAGACTAAATCAAAACAGGCAGACAGACAAGATAAATTAAGCTCAGAAATGCTACTGGAGTAAGCAAGACCTCGCCATGAGTGTGAGGATGTGAATGGCTTAAATAGACCATGCTTCAAATTGCATGAAACTCAACACACATGTCAGGATTGTCATTCAGTAGACATGGGCTCTATAGCGCCACCTTTTGACAAAAGTGGGGGGTTAGTTTAACCTACAGTCACCAAACTCTGTACACATATTGTTCTCATTAAGCCGGACAACTTTCTAATTTACAGTCATTAGCTCCGACCAACAGGAAGTCAGATATTTTGGTTTGAATGTGGATTTTTCACACACATACACACACACACACACACACACACACTCTCTCGCTCTCTGTGATTTCATGTACTGATTCATACAAGACTAACATCTCTGTTTTTTTGTTTTTTTTATAGAGGAGAGTGTGTGTTATGTAGTCATGGGCGTTACAGAAGGTCATGTGCTGTGTTTGCGAACATATGTCTTTAATTAATTAATTTAACTTTAATTTAATTTAATATTTATTGATATAATTCAAATTTATTAAAAACCCCTATTTAACCCCTTAAGCCTGAAGTGTCCCGCCGGTGGGACACCACCCCCTCGAAAAAATTCATAATCAAATTACTAAGCAACCACTGACAGGAATAACACAAAATAGGTATCATTGTAAAGCTTAGAAACTAAGCTTTTTGAGCTCAACCATTTTGTTCAACTCACATTCAAACCGAGTGTACCGCCCGCGGGCGCCACCGAGCTACAAAAAAATTAATAATCATATTTTTCAAAACTCCTGCCTTGATTATCACAAAATAGGTTATTTTAAAGCTTAGAGTCTGAACTTTACAATAAATGTAGCCACTTCTTTGCTGAATTTTTTTTATTTATTTTTTTATAATTTATGAAATATTTCTATAATAAATATGTACTCCAATGTGTCAAAAGCATCATACAGCTCAGATAATCATGTGTTATATGTCATTTGAAAGGTCTCACTGAGCTGAATAATAAGAGTATAAATGTTTTGGGGTTTGACTAAATTTGAGTGAGTTTTGTACGTGAAGCCCCGCAAGACCCATATCTAAATAATAAACCGATGCAGCATTTGTCACGTTTTGGCTCGTAACTTCATGAAACATGCTCAAATTGTGGAAAACTATAGCATTATTTACAACAAATACTCACGATTAAAATGAGTCCAACCTCAGCATAATCCATTAAGCCGATCACAAGATATTGATCACGGAATTACAACACATAAAACCCCACAGGTGCACAGATGCTAACTAAAACTAAAATTTAGCTTTCATGTGACATTTTAGCTTATAACTACATGAAACATGCATAGATTGTGGCACATCATTACTTACAGTGGATCCTTCCGATTGAAATGAATCCAAGATCAACAAAATCCCACGCACTGTTCAGGAGTTATTCCATGTGAAAGAACGATTTTAAAAATGCCCATCAGGGGGAACCAATGCATAAACAAAAAGGCTACCTTGGTTCCANATAAAGTCCAGGCCTGGTCCTCTCTCGTCCTTCACGGTCGTCGCTCCTCCTTTTATGCCTCCGGAGCTCCTCCGTGAGGGACTCGAGGCCGGTGCGCCTCACAGGTGACGATCATTAACACTTGCGTCACCGGCCTCGCGCCGTTCCCTCACGGCTCTCGCCCGCCCTGCTCGTCACAGCTACCTTGGTTCCAAATGTTGTAACTGTGCTTTACTTACTTTATGCGATCACCACAAAATTTGCTCCAGATACAGCTCACATCACCAAAAAAAGAATTGTCCTACTAATTTCTTTTCTGAGTTACTGCATGTAAAATATGAAATATATGTCAAATTTCCCTTGAGCAAACTTTTGTTTTTTGTCTTTATCAGCAGTTTCTTAGCATGAGAATGTCCAAATTTAACCCTTTCGCACGTACGTTTTAAATATTGTGTCTGACCCCCCAGCGTGAGTTTTTTAAGGCGACCGTTATTTAGAACGTATCGCTTTATGGTTTCCATGGTGACGCGTCATTGCTTGTTATGTGACACACCGCAGCGCTGTATGACTGATGATCTGCTTTTATTTAATTTTTCCTTTTTTATTCAAAATATTCACAAATTTGTTAACTATAGCATGAAGTATCTAATATTCCGATTGCCAAATATGTGCAAGTGGATGTGTTTTGCCGTTTAAACACCTTTATAACGATCATGTTAGTTGAGCCATATGCGCGATGGGCGCCGCCATGTTAGTTTGCGCCGCACAGAGAATCGGATCTGTTGGATTTACAACCCGTGAATTCATCCACTTCTCCCGAAATACATGAAAGTAAGTGAGTCGGTGAACTGGGGAAGAATAGAGTAAGCTTTAAAGTTACTTTCACAATGTGTATCTGATATGAATAAAACGTGTTGTCTAATTATAATGGAAAGGGTTGTTATTTCCGCTTCTATAGACATCATTGTGTATTTTACAAACTCTAAATATATTGTTTTGTTAGTACTCATGTGTATTTAAATGTCTGAAACCTAAAATAAACATTATGCGGTTGAAAACACTGCATATATGTAATATATGAGAAGCGCTGCGCGCGTCCGTCTCTGGTTTAGCGCCAACCAAAGCGCGCACACACATTTGAATTTGGCAGTTGATCGCGTGATGCGCTGAACGTTCTAATCACACCGGTGTGATCGTACGCTCCTGGGACCAGCCAAGACTGATCACACCGGTGTGATCGTACGTGTTAAAGGGTTAATTTGCTTCTTTTTTTTTCTTTTTTCTTTTTTTAAATATAAAAAGTTTTCTTTCAAATGATACCAAACTTTTGACTGTCCTTGCTAGAGATTTGGAGTTATGAGTCATTATTTTTGCGCATGTCACTCAGAATTTTTTTTTTTATAAAAATAAAGCTTACCTTTGTTCCAATGCTGTAACTTTTGATTTCTTCATGCGATCACCACAAAATTTGATCCAGATACAGCTCACATATAAAGGAACATCACCAAAAAAGAATGATCTTGCTACCATATTACCTTCATTTTAAATTAGAAAGATATATAAATTTTCAATTTTTTCCACATTTTTTTCAAAATTTGCTGTTTATTTGCAGTTTCTCAGCATGAGAATGTACAAATTATTATTTTATTTATTTTTTATTTTTTAAATTAAAAAAGTTTCCTTTCAAACGATACCAACCTTTTGACTCTCCTTGCTACAGTTTTGGAGTTACGAGTCTTTCCTTTTTTGTCCGTCACTCAGAAAAGAAAAAAAACTCAGAAAATACCCTCAGGGCTTACGGGGTTAAGTAAATTTCACATGCTTTTATAAAAGTGGCTGTTTAAAATCAACTTGCATAAGTGAGCAGAAAAATATAGACGACATTAAAATCATCTTTGCAGGTTCTGTGATTTGGCTCTATTAATTTTAAAATTTTATTTTTTCATTGTATAGCACACATATTCAAATTAAATAAATGCATGCTTTTTGTGTATAATATTGGTGCACAAACGACAGCTCAGGGAGGTAAAAAAAACACATGAAGAGACGTGTTAGGATAATATAACATCAGCAATCACAGACATTTGCATTAAGACTGGATTACATTTCTCAGAGTACTGTTGAATTTGCGCAAATAACAGTATGTAATTTGCTCTGGAATTTATATAGAGGTTTTCTGAGAAAAACACAGACATGGCAGATAAGGATGATATTCTGCACTCATTTGAAATTGACCTATGACATTCTTTGACATGAAATGCCTTGCACAGTTGCCTTGAAGCCACCGGGTTGGCGGTGCAACTGGGCTTGGGCCCGTCATCACTGCTTGCAGCTATAATTATTCTTGTAGCCCAGTCCAAACTCAAAAGCAGTCACTGGCTAAAGTTGGTGACTATATTAAGTGCAATATTATTGTAATTAAAGATCAGACAAATGACAAATAAAATGTGATTGTAAAATAAAGGCCACAAACAGTAGCTAGGCTATAGTGACAAAATTACAAAAAAGAGAAAGAACGTTGTCTATGCAAAGAAAGAGTGATCTTAGAAATCTTTCAAAATCCATTTTCTCATTCGCATGCTATTAGCCAACTTTTTTATTGTTGTTGAGCTTCAAAACATGTAAATACAGTAGCACAGCACACAAACTATGGCACACAAGCAACAGCAAAAGAGAGGAGTATGTATTTTATTTATTAATGTATTTTATTTTTATGTTTTGTATTTTCTTAGTGTAAACCTTTGTCATAAAGCTATTAGAGTGTGACATAACTGCAATAGTCAACAGACTAGCACAGCACTCTGTGCGTGAACCAGTCAAGTACCTTCCACAGATCAATTCAGGTACCACTTTACATTTGATGTTACGCAAGAAATAACTTTATTATTATAATAATATTAGTGACGTATTCAAACTTGACCAGTAAAAGCACACACAATTGTCACTGGCCCGATTCCAGTCAGATTAACAAATCATACAACATGGTTACATTGCGACTATAGGAAAACAAAATTGTTTTAAATGAAAGAATAAAAATGTGTCTGTTTATTTTTATTTAAAGGCTGTTACATTTAATTAATTTGTCAAGTGGTGTTTTCATTACTCAATACTCAAATAAAATGCCGGAAATGCAGCTGCTCACATAATTCGAATGAAAAAAGTGAATACATTGTTTGCATTTTAAATCATGATAATGTTCACATTGCATGATAGACTCATTAGCCAAAACATGACTCATCTCAACTCAATTAAACAAGACACACGGTGTCTATGTCTGCTAGCGTTATGATGCTGTTGATATTCGCTAACACTTGCAATCTAAATTTGTATACAATCTGCTGCTGCTGCTGTACAAAATATAGGGATCAGCCCAGTTCCAGAATCAAATCACTGAGGGTGGGTGGGGGGCTTCGAGGCTTATCGCAAACAGTTTTTTTGTCCAAAAATCCTTTATTGTGTGGTATCATTACGTCCCCGATCTCTCCCAAACTCTTGATCGGGGCTGCCTCTGACATGATCCCCTGTTCATCGTTCATCCCGTGACAGCCACATAGGCTATAGTGCAGTCTGCATCGGAAAGAGAAATGATTAGTTTACCTCCCGAGTCTTCAGGTCTGAGACATTTGTTCTTTTGTCACGTGACGTGACAGCTAGTTTTGAGGCTGTGCAGCGCTGCACAGACCGATTGGCGGCTGACTTGAAGCAGTGCATTCCGCTTAGAAATTTTTTCTGACTTGAGACAGCGCCGACGCCATATGATTGTGACGTATGGCTTCAAAGTACCGAAAGAGCCACGATTGGCCGGATTCATCACGACAATGATCACGTGTGTTTCGTGTTTATTGTCACGCCTTCAGTTTCACTTATGCTCACAAATCTGTATTTTTACAACAGTTAAGCTCTTTTCATGTAGTCGCGATGTTGAATTGTGTCATGTTTATCAAAATAAAACGGATAAAAAAACGTAGAACCCACTACATGGGTATTTAAATAATATATGCTTATGTTGAATTTGATTTTTGTAAAAACAGTCTTATCAAAAATTGTCTTATCATGTTCACAAGTGTGTCTTGACAAGTCATTAGTCCTTGTGTGTATTTAAGCCCTCATGTTTGCCATGCATCTTTGTCTAGTATTGTCCTTGTAACCACTGAAGGTGAGTTTCTTGCTAATGTTTTGTATCAAGTCATGTCAAGCCAAGTCTTTGTTCATTTTGTTCATGTTTATAAACATAAATAGTTAATAAACTGCACATGGGTTCTTCTGCAACTTGCCTCAGTGGACTCCTTACATGGATACAGAAATGAATTAATAATTCCCAAACTTCCTTACAAACATGGTTAGTGAGTTTTTTTTCTTCTTTTTTCATTTTTTTCTTATAGTTATGCAATGCGTTTCTGGTCTCAAATTGTACCTTTTCAATTCTTACAATTTATACATTTGTGAATTTCTGTCATGATGGTTATTTTCTTTAACACTGAATGTGGTAATAAAGAGTTGGTTACTTTAAACTTTATCCTTATTATGGGGAAATCACTTTGATTAAGCAAAGATACCTACATATAATATCAACATACAGTTGTAATACTAATGTAATGTTGTTTGCTGTAAGATACTGAGTGGTCACGTCACAAAAGAACGAACGACTCAAACCCGAAGACTCGAGAAGTGAACTAATCAATTCTCTTTCCGGTACAGACCGCATAGCTTCACTACCCCCCCCCCTTAGACCGGACCCATTTATGATTTTGTGAATAAAAATAAAAATAAATTATAGAATTCACATTTTTAGTTTTATTTGTTTTATCCTTTTATTTTAGTGAGTAGAATGAGTAAATTAGGGCTGAATCATTTTTAAATACTATACTAAAAAACCAAGAAACCCATTCTCTCCCAACTCGTGAATCATATCGCGATATGCCTGAGGACTCTCTTCTCGTTCTGTTCCCGCTGTAGTTTAGGCTTATGCTAAATAGCAAGCTAACTAAAGGGATATTTATTCATTGTTTTTTTAAAATAAACCCACAACTAATGGAGAGGGGGCTCTACTCTGACGCTTCCCGCTTGATGCGGCTTCCTCTGCATTAGGTAAGCCTAATATGTTTTTGACTCTTTGTATAGCAGTTCTTCATTATAAATTTTAAATGTAAAAGATATGATATATATAACTGTATGAAATGTAGAGTATACAGTATGTTAGATAGACACCATAAACATTTAGAGTGACAAATCTCCCCAAAATTTAGAAATGGCCAAATTGTCTCTCAATATTTGATATTCTTGATATTCACAACTGCAGTAGAACTTATTTCACCGTTTTTACTTTTATTTATACCCTTAATCCTTAATACTTAATAATAATATAGTTAACTTTATAAAGACACATTTTGAGTACATAGTTATACCTGGAAATAAATCCTGTTCAAAGATACATGTGAACATAACATACCTTGCATTTGGTGTTTCTTTGCATTCTAGGGGAAAAAAAGAAGAAGAAGAAAATAAAACTTTCCTGCTTCCAGTCAGTGATCTCAGTATCATATGCATGCAGTCCAATGTGGGCTAATATCTGGTCACTATGATTCTCAAATCTGTTAGATAAAAGAGAAAAAAAAATGTGAGCATGCTGATAACAGGATCATATCAGCTTTTGAATTAACATTAATATAATGCCCACTCTTAACAGAAAATATGATTTTTGTGATCTCATGCATGCACGGATTATTGCACATCACGTGAAGAACATTTTGTATAGGCCTATTATATTTTAAATTATGTACCGGTCAAAAGATTGAACACATTACTATTTAATGTTTTTGAAAGAAGTCTCATGCTCATCAAGCCTGTATTTATTTGATCAAAAATACAGAAAAAAAAACCAAACAAAAAAACAGCAATACTGTGGAATATTATTACAATTTAAAATAATGGTTTTCTATTTTAATATACTTTAAAATATAATGTATTTCTGTGATGAAAAACATCTAAACATTCATATTACCTCTATGTAATTTTTTGTATTATATTTGTTATATTATAGAGCCTAAATGTTAATGTGCAGTTTAATATGTTGCTAACACATTTTATTTCAGTATTTATCATGTATTTCAGTCGATTTCACTCATCTCCATATAGCAATATAGTTTGGGAATAGCCAATATGGCAATTTACTAATGTAAGTTATGTGTAGTAAACGAAACCGCGCAACCTGCCCCATTAATTTACAATGAGACATACAAAACTTGCAGGATTCATATGTAAAGAGTCTTTTTCACAGACACTATATCATGATTAGAATAAAGAACTTAAGAATAAAAAATTAAAAACTTACCATTCACAACCATCGGCTTGATCTAGTTGATCCTCAAAATGAAATTGAAAGTCATGCTCTTCCTCTGAGGTAAATTCTTTCAGAATTATTCCCCACTGTATCTCAAAACGATGTACATGAATCTGACTAAGTTTGATGCATTTTTTCGAGCTGATGCGAGCACTCTTTTGCATGGATCGCCTCAGAATTTGCGTTTGAATAAGGCGTGCTCTCCGTGGGCATGGCCGCATTAGTGGATAATGAGATGACTCGCAAATGACTGACATCTCTCTATTTTCAAACAGATTACATAAACAGAGAATATTTGTTTTCGTTATTTAAAACCTGGCATTTCAATGTTTCTTTACATTGCTGATTTTAAGCAAGAAATACAGTAATTTTTAAACAATATTTGGGTTAAATAAAACTACCCAGCAGGTTGGGCAAACATTTAACCCAGCCGCTGGGTTAAAACAACCCAATCGCTGGGTTTGTCCATTTTCAACCCAACTTGGGTTGTTTTTAACCCAGCATTTTTTAGAGTGTATATCGACTCCGATAGGGTTTTTATTTATGCCTTACAAACGTTCAAGAGAGTGTGTTTATCCGTGTCCATTTCTGTTCATTAATGCAGCAGCTTCCATGACTTTCCATTCGTTCCTGATCTCCGCGTTTGAGATCGGGAGGGCATGGAAAAACCCCTAGCCATTCAGATTTGTATCTGAACCCAGACAGACGGGAGGAGGATGAAGCGAGAGTGAGATGGGTGATCGATTGTAAACACCGTTGCGTTTATAATCAATTCCCCAGCTATATAGGGCGATTTTTATTTACCCTCTCCTCTTCTTCTTCCACCTCCTGGAAATATATATATGTGTGTATAATATATTTATATGCATGTATATAAACATATATCATGCTCAGATGCTTCTTATGGTCAGACTGATGGCTGGGCCCATAGTGATTATTTATGTCAGCCTGCTGTTTCTGTTTGATAGTAAGAGGATCTTTTAGGCTTAAAAGAACCTTAGATTCCATCCTTTCATGTAAAAAAAGGGAGCATTAGGAGTCTTTAGTCTTTCAGCCACAGGAGGGTCTATTTTATGTGTTTTAAATAAGACCTTATTTTCCTGTATAGTTTTCTGAGCATGTAGTCAGAAAAATTAGGGGGTTTTTGGGCAAACTGAAGTTGACAGACTGGCTAGAGTATATGTTGTGCAGGCCACAAAATGGCCACCTCTTAGCCACCTGTTTGAGTATCTTCTCATCTGCTGTTTTAGAGTAGTTTGAGTTAGCACTCGTCACTTCAGTTAATATGTATGTTTAGGTCGGCCTTAATCAGCCATCTGACATTGTTTGCTTGTGAGCTTCACTTTCTTTCTCTTATCCATGAGATTTGGAGGTGAAACCCAGGCTTCACTAGGCTTGTGGCCCTGTAAGAAGGCCCGTAGCTTAGCGGCCAGGCTAGAGCTAGGTTAGGTGTGTTATTTACATATAACCCTATGTATACTATCCCTTGTTAGGCTGTATAGTTACTAGTTCTGGCCTCCTCCCGAAGGAGTTGTTGCCATCACATATTCCCATTATCCCCTTGCTATGTAGGTGCAATTGTTGAGTTTAACAGCTAGGTTGTAGACTCTATGGCTCAGTACAGATTTGAGAATCTGTAGGGAGAAAATTATTTTCCTCTTTGAAAATAGCATATACATCAAAGCATTGTGCAAAATTGCTTTGAAGTTCTAGACTTTTGCCCTACATTACATGTGAGCTTACTTATGCTACCACAGGTTAGCACCTGTTCTCATAATAGCAGGCTTTTTCATGTAGCTGCTCTTGGAGACATTGGTGTCCTAATATTCCCCATTTGTAGGTGTATTGGTGTTACTGAGTGCATCACCTGTTGGATTGCATACTCAGGGTAGTATTGAACCACTTTTTGAGAAAAGCTGGTTTCTATTAACTCCCTTTTTGTGATCTTGTTAACAGCTATATTGCATATAACTTTGAGTGTAGGCTCTTATGGTTAATTAGCCTCCTTCTAGTTAGCAATTGTATTTCTAACAAGTGCTGTTAGCTGATCATAGTTTGCTCACATAGTTTGCAGTATTTCACGAGCTGAAGCTACGTGTCATTAGAATGGTGGCCCCAACAGGCCTCCTTTCTAGTTCACATGTTGTCACAGTTTGTGTTTTATTCTGCAAACAGGCTGAACGCCACTTGTTGCTGAGATTCTATGCCCCGCGGGGCCTCCTTTTTTAGCTGACTTGTTGGCAGGATGCCTGGGAGTCCGAGAACCCATACCACCATCGGCCACGTCCCACCTCTGTTGAGTAGGCCTTAAGCAGGCCTCTCGTGGAGTATGGCGGCATAATGTGCATTCCTTCTCTAAGTAGTGTGTGAAAGGTTTTCCACTGAATGCATGGCCTGATGGTTGATATGGTCTTGGACTGGCTGATGCCACGTGTTTACTATGGTAGGCCCTAATAAGGCCTCCTTTTAGTTTACATGTTGGCTCAGTGTGTGTTATATGGACAAACGGGCTGAATGCCACTTGTTGCTGAGATTGTAGGCCCTATATTTATAGTTTTTCGGTGCCTAAGAACACTGCCACGAGCTGATGTCACGTGTCTGTTGAGGTGATAGGCCCGCACGGGCCTTCCTCGACTATGTGTTGGCGTATGTTGTACTCCTCTTGCTTGAAAGAGTAAAAAGGTGCTTTTACTGAGTACACTGCTCCTTGGATTGTGTTAGGTAGATTATCATTCGGGCGCTTTGCAGTCTCCTATGGTGCCATTGGAGTTGCCTGTCTGCTGCAGCAAGACAGGTGTTCAGGGTGGCCCCTTCAGGCCACTTTCTGAATATACTTCTGTTTCACATATAGCTACTATCATGATGTAGGCCCCTCTTTGGCCTCCATGAGTATGTGCCCATTGCATGGTCTACCTGTTAGGTGAGCTTTGTACTTCCCTTTTAGGGTTATGTTTGTAATAGTGCTTAGCTCCCTAAGCTGATCATGGTGGTAGGCCTTAATCAGGCCTCCTCCTAAGATTCAGCCCCAGGCTGGTTTGTGCTCCCCTGTATCAGGGTTCTCTAGCGCACAGCCTCCTCAGTGCGTTAATTAAGCACTGAGTAGATCCTAGGATGAGCGGATTATCTCCCCTCAATAGGAGGGTTCATAGCACTCAGCTGAGTTCTGCTCTCCAGGATGCCCGTCTCTACGCGTGGGTTTGAGTTGCTCCTGCCCTTTTGCAGTCACTTTTACCCGCTCCCTTCTGTGAAGGAATGCGCTTTTGAGATTCTGTGTTCAGACAGGGATTAGCCAAGACTAAGCTTGTCTTACGATAGACCAGGTCGGCCTCCCTGGTGGCATTGTGGGTGACTTCGTTCCCCTCTAGTGACTGGTCGGGGTTCCCTTCGGTTCCCTGGCCTCATTCCTTAGAAGAGACCACTTTGTCTGTGGAAATGTTGGTCTCAGATGCTCTAGCGGCCTTATTAGGCCTTCTCTCTATAGAGGAAGGCCTTCTGTAGGCTCAGCTTGGGCTGTTGGCCATAAGGAATGCCGTCACTGACAGCCTGGTGTGACCCGAGGGTGAGTTGCTAGCATTTCCTTCGAAATTGCTCGACGTTTGTCAGACATATTTTTTGGCATGCACTCTCCTCAAGCATGGCGGCGTGGGTATATCGTTCCCCATTGCGTAATCAAACGCAGAGCGAGTTCCCTTTCGAAAGGGAACGTCTCAGGTTACATATGTAACCATAGTTCCCTGAGAACCAGGGAACGAGACTCTGCGTTTCCTTGCCATGCTTCAGGCTGCCTGCCTGCAGAGCAGTCCCTCAAGACGATAGATGTCTTCTGTTTCTCCAGGTGCTCCTTTTATACGTCCGGGTCGCGCCATATTACGTCATAGGCTGTTATGAGTTATATGAGTTAACCGGAGTGTTTTTTTATGACAAATATGCAGATGTATTAGTCCGGTATCAACAAAGGCACAGGGAAGAGACAGATAAAACATGAAATCAAATGAATACATGATTATAATCATATATGATTTGTCTTCGTTCCTCGAGCAGTATCTGGTACTTTCCATAAACATACAGTAGTATTTAGTATCGCAATGGTTAGCATAAGTAGTCTTTAGCATCACATATAAACATATTTCTGCCTCATACAGTGATCAGAAAACCCATCGGAATGCAAGGAAGTTATTTCAAACACTCGCTGGTGTCTAAAAGTGAGGTTTGAGCGGAAAATTGTTTAAAATGTTGAAGTTAGCTGGTAGCCTGATATAACATGGGAAATGAGCAGCGGTGTTGACCATCTCATTAATTGGGTATACTCCGCCTTTGTTTATGACCACTCCTCAAGCCCCAGTTGGCCCGCTCTGGACCAAGGTATTCAGCGGGCCAAAAACCCCGACCGTTGGCCTTGAGGAAGCCCCGATGAGGCCTGATTAAGCCCCAGAAGTGACAGTGGAAACTCAACTGGCCTTGGCACGCACTAGCATGCTCACTCTTGGCCTGACAGTGGAAAGACAGCTAATGACACTATTTGATTTTAGAGCTGCTGTACAGCTGAAAATGGACTGTCATTGAATCATTTCACTGTAAAGCTGCTTTGAAACAATCTGTATTGTACAAAGCACTATACAAATAAAAGTGACTTGACTTATATATAACTAAAATACATTGCAGACTGTCACTTTCTACAGTGAGAAGTTCAACATTTTCAGTTTACACTGCAGACATCCCATCTCTCCCGAAAGTTCCGCAAGTCTCCCACATATTAATAGCGGCTCCCTGACACTCGCAAATTATGCAATATCTCGTAAATCGAGCATGTAAGACAGAATCTCTGTTTCCATCTGGTATTAAGATTACAAATGGTCAGCCAAAACATATTACCATTTTCACCTGGTATTATCATGCATTTCAAATGCGTATCCTGTGACCACTTGTGTTCGGATTTCCTATTTCATCACACTCTACGTCACTTTCACTTTAACAACACTATTGAATAAACAAACTCATGTGTAACAAGATTCAATAAAGTGAAGGAAGAGCTGGTTGGCTTTGACTGAGACTCGTGGTTTTATTTTCAAAAAACAATAAACACAATAGAACATAAATCCGTGCTTTGTGCGCTCTCAATCACTCAGTCCTGCTCAATGGATCATCACGCTCTCCAGAACTTTCCAGCAAAGATTCCAGCGCCACGAGTCTGCAGTCAGACCCTCTCCATGCTTCTCCTTTCCCAGGTGGCTTTATATGGTCTCTTCATGCCAATTACTGAAACAAGACACAGGTTTTTGTCATTTGCACTTGACCCACTTACTCACTGCCTGCCTCCTGACTCTCTCCTGTCACAGACCTTGCTGAACCACGCCCCTCTTGGCACATCATTGTGCCATCACCCAGAAAGAGTATTTGCAGGGTGATGTCTGACATTGTTCAATTGAAGTTAGTTCAGTGTTGATTCAGTTCAATTGTAAAGATAATCAATTATTAAATTAGTTAATTTTGTCTATAAACCAGTTCTGCAGAAGACAGTGGTCATAGTCCAACTCAGTTCAGTTCTCATCCAATAGTGTCAGTGCAGACAAATCAGTAATATTGTTGAATATTAAGTTGAATGTATAAGCAAAGACAATGTTGATTGGCCCTAAGCAAGAGCTATGTTTGTCACGTACCCGGTTAGCCTTGCTGTCGATTCACCGAAAACGCATCTGAATACCAGGTGGAAACAGCCTTTCTCTCTCGCTCACTTGATTTTTGGGACATTGTATATAATTAGCGGGTGTCAGCGAGCCACTATAAATATGCGGATGACTCCTGGATCTTCCAGGAGAGGTTCATGCATTGTTAGAATTTATAAAAATGTTACCAGCCAACTGTCGAGTGACACCGTTTCATATACTCGCCAACTCCGATTTTTACTCCCATTTGGCGCTTGGCGAGTGTTAATTTTAGGCCCTGTATATATATATTTACAGTTATGTTAACATGTAATCTATAAGTATCATAATATATTTTTTGTTTTTACTTTCCCCTGTGTGAATTTCATGTTTACTTGGATGTCACAGTTTCTGAGTGTGTCCTTGTTTGTCTCCATGTCTGATTAGTTTCACCTGTGTCTAGTTTAGTGCCCCTTTTTTCCTGTGTATTTATACCCCTTGTTTAGTTGATTATTATATATTATTTATATGATTAAAATAATTTTTGCAGGCTGAAATAAGTGATTTCATTTGGAAGTCAATTGTCTCTTTTGACACTAGCATGTATTGCTTACCTGCTTCAACAAACAAACTACCATGCACATGGGCCATTTATGCTTGGACCCCAATGATTGCCGCTTGCAGCTATATTATTCTAGATATGTTACTGTGCTTCTTATAAATAAATAAGCCTCTCCATTTTGACCACTTCAATTGACAAGCATTTTGAATCTGTCAGCACTTATTTTCTGCATTTAATGCCATATGGACTGTGAGTATGGAGTGTGAGGATGAGAGAAGTGCTAATCCATTGAGTGGATGAAGGCTCTGTGCTTGGCAGGCCATGAAAAGAATTAGAGGGATTGACAGTGCCTGTGTATCTGGAGAGACTCGCCTTTGAAATGCTTGAACACAAGACAAGACCCCCCTCAAGGCAGGATTTATTGACATCTGAATCTGTTGTCACCTACGCTTGAAAACTCTGTCACTATGCTGTAGGGGGAAACAGTTTTAGCTTATCAAAACGCACCACAAATACCAGTGAGTCATTGCCAGTACACCAGCATATGAGGTCTTTTGAAAGTTATTTGCACAACTGTGGCACCTCGGAACAGGCCACTGACCCTTATTCTGTTCAAAGATGCCCTATTGTGATGATCTCAATCTTTTTGGAGGTCATTGTGCTCTGAACATTGTGAAATTGCTGTCCAGGTCATTCTGCCATGAAATCAAATTAAATACATAAGAAATTATATTTTGCATTAAAAAAAAAAAAAAAAAAACCTTTTAGGCACTGTGACATTATTTTTATTACATGAGTTTCCACTTTTATTTTGAAATATGATTCACGCCCTGTGTTCCTGCTTGTCCACAGACCAAAACTAAATTAGACAGATGGCATTAAGGAAATGGAAGTTTGTCAGTTTCACTTTAGATGTGTTATCTTAGATTATTCATGTATTATGGATTATATTTTTTTTCAAAAAAAAAAAAAAAAGGGGCAGTCGTGGCCTAATGGATAGAGAGTCGGACTTGTAACCCAAAGGTCATGGGTTCGAGTCTCAGGTCCGGCAGGGATTGTCGGTGAGGGGAGGGAATGTCCAGCGCTCTCCCCACCCTCAATACCATGACTGAGGTGAGACCCTTGAGCAAGGCACCGTACCCCCAATGGCTGCCCACTGCTCCGGGTGTGTGTTCACGGCGTGTGTGTTCACTGCTGTGTGTGTGCGCACTTGGATGGGTTAAATGCAGAGCACAAATTCCGAGTATGGGTCACCATACTTGGCCACATGTCACTTCACTTCACTTCACTTCTATATTATCAATGACATTCACAGGGCTTTGCCTGTCCAAACTCAGTGTTCACATGAAAACAGTCAACATATAAATTAAAGAGCAAACAAGAAATGTGAAAAATATTAACATAAT
>RJVU01080398.1:1827224-1861827 GCA_003731715.1 Anabarilius grahami | reverse complement strand
ATATATATATATATATATATATATATATATATATATACACACACAATAAATAAAACAAATGAGACTTACAAAAAATACAAAAGTAAAACATGCTTAACTAATGCAAATAATTTACAACAATGTAATGTTTTCTTGAGATTTTTCCTGATATTTTCTTTTTATACACTGAACCTAGAGGAAAAGACAGGGAGATATTTATCTACCTCTCTTCTGATTTGCCTCGTGTCTTGCCTGAGCTGACTGCGCTCAGCTGATGGCGCAGGGGGCCTGACGCAGAAAATTTGTGTCAGAGATGTCTCTGCAGCTCAGACTCCATTTGCCCAGGCTATCGCTTCCCATCAGCTCTTCCTCAACTGATGGCTGTCAACAGTGTGCTGAGCCTGCACTTCCCTTGCCCTGCAAATGGAGCCAAGGTTAGCACTACTCACATCATCATAGCAGACCGACCATCATTGCCACTGGGCTGAGTGCATGTGTCTTTGAAGAGGTCAAGGTAGACGGGTGAGAAAGATTTGTTTGTAAATATGAGAGATTATTTGACTGCACAAATACACAATACAGGGAATTGCTATGTCCAAATAAAACATGAGCCTGATGTTTAAATTGCGATATTATGTTCATTTACAAGTTCATAATTTTATCTTGGAGTCTGCTAGAATACATTTACATGATTTAAAGTAAAAAAAAAAACACCCATTTTTTTTCTCATACAGTACACTGCTGGAGCACCTTGTTTCACCCACTGCCTGAAATGCTCTATTTTAGTTCCTGTCTCTTTAAAGTCCACCTTTCTGAAAAGCCCAGACTGCTCTGATTGGTTAGCTGGCTCAGTCTGTTGTAATAAATGATAAATGAGTAACGTATACTCTCCTGTCCAAAATCACGGGTGTGGAAGTATTTTGGATTTGCACATTTTAGAGACCACAGACACTACTGAAAGACTTTCTTCACTGCATACCAGCAAACTCATCACCTTTGCATTCTGACATTGAAATAGGTTATTCACTTAATTCAAACCTCTGAGGTGTTTTTTTATTTGTGTGTGTTTAAATATGTATCTCTGAAGGGAACCATCTGTCTTAAAGGGGTCATGAACTGCGTTGTTTTATTGTTTTATAATGTTTCTTGGAGTGCACTTATAATGTTAGTATGCTTTTTACGTCCAAAATTGTCATAATTTATAAATAAAAGGCATTTGATTTTAGCCCTCTGGTTTGAACGCTCTGTCTTAAGGGGCGTGTCTTCTGTGAGACTTCAGAGTAAACGCCCACTGCTGTGATTGGCTAATGACTTTCCATTTGAAATAGCCAAGTATTACTCTCTCTTTTAGCGCGTTTTTACTATTACAGCTCTCAAGGTTAGCTAATCGTGAAAATTGTTGCATTACATTTAGATCTTTGGCATTATATTTAGATGGTGGCATGAAAGGTTGCAGAGATGAACACTGTGTAGCATGTTGACTATGCTCGACATGTTGAGCGCATGAAAGCAGTGATCTCATCATTGCAACTCAATTTCTGTACACTAACAAATGCTTTCATCTTCACTAACAGTGCAAACACAATATAACTAAGAAATTTGTTGAATTAAACTGTAGTTTTGCGCGTCAGTCACTGATAAACTCGCGCTGTTTGATTGACAGCTTCAGGGCGCTGCTCCAGCGATTTCAAAAGTAGCTTTTTTTGATCGCTTTCTTTATATAAATTTAATCACTGTTAAAAAACAGATTATTTTCATCCTACTAAGAAAAACAATGCAAGTTGACGTTTAGTCACAACACACCATAATCCCCCCTCCACCAAACTTTACACTTAGCACAATGCATTCAGGCAAGTGCCATTCTCCTGGCAACAGAGGAGCGTGATTCATCACTCCAGAGATCACGTCTCCACTGCTCTAGGTTGAAGTGACGGAGTGCTTTTCACCACTGCATCCGACGCTTTGCATTGCACTTGGTGATGTAAGGCTTGGATGCAGCTGCTTGGCCATGGAAACCCATTCAATGAAGCTCTCTAGGCACTGTTCTCGAGCTAATCTGAAGGCCACACAAAGTTTGAAGGCCACACAAAGTTTAGAGGTCTGTAGCTATTGACTCTGCAGAAAGTTGGAGACTTCTGTGCACTGTGTGCCTCAGCATGCGCTGACCCTGCTCTGTGATTTTAAGTGGGCTACCACTTCATGGCTGAGTTGCCGTTGTTCCCAATTGCTTCCACTTTATGATACGACTAACAGTTGACCGTGGAATATTTAGTAGTGAGGAAATTTCACAAATGGACTTATTGGCAAGCGTACCACGCTTGAATTCACTGAGCTCCTGAGTGCGACCCATTCTTTCACAAATGTTTGTAGAAGCAGTCTGCATGCTTAGGTGCTTGATTTTATACACCTGTGGCCATGGAAGTGATTGGAACACCTGAATTCAATGATTTGGAGGGGTGTCCCAATACTTTTGGTATTATAGTGTAGTTTCTTTCTCCAAGCCATCAGGGCACTGAATAACATATCTGCATAGACTTACCTGCTTCATCTTGTCCTGGTGCCTATTTTGTATCCTTACAATATTGTGTGAATTGCACAAAAATTCTGTTTACAGAACTCTGTTTACTGTTTACTTCCCACCCCTGTCTTATTGTATTTTTGTGCAGTGTATTTATTGTATTTTTTTGTATTGTGTATAATTGTAGTTAATTATATGTCACATTCCATGTTCTGCATTGCCGCTAGGACCTATGCACAAAAGATTTTCACTCATTGTACACTTGTGTCAATTATGTGACAATAGAGTAAAGTAAAGTATTGTCAGGCAGCCTATTAGTCTCTTTTGCAATCTACTGAAGCCAATAATGAGAAGAGAATCCAGAAGATTCCACAGCGTTCCAGGACACGTAATTTACGTAGTTTTAATTTATAGGTGGGGATGCTAATTGCTAATGAGCGTGCACGCTCGCTTTATTTACGAATAATTGGAATTCATTAACATACACACGTTTAACTATCAAATCTGATGTTTACATCGCATTTGTGAATCTGGAGGAGAGTTTTCGAGAAGGTCCCAGAATTTACATATATATTTATGAAAGTTTCATGAATGAGGCCCAAAGACTTTACAAAGACGGTGAACTTGTATTATTATGAATGGGAGTGCAACTCGCAATATGGCAGAATAAGACCTGCCTTCTAAATAAAAGAGCCATTCGCTATTTGGAAAAAGTCATTGTGTCATTGCAGCAGCCATTAGAAGCTCCAGTTGCTATAGAAACAGTCAGTGTTCTGAGACGGGTGCTTAGGACTGCGCATGCAGATTGGCTGCTCCACCCTGAAAAATAACACTGTGTAGCGGTTCGTACAGTTATTAATCAATTTATGGGTGGAATATGAATATAATAATTCATAAAGCTTTATGAATTATTATACACATACCGACCCAAGGGGGAATTAACCATATATGGTGAATTAATTTCAACGAATTGTAATCAATTACATATATGATTAGTTCTGGTTTAATAATTATTTAGAGAAACTGTTCGTTTGTCCGGCAAACTATAGCTCCTCAGAATGTTATAAAAAAGAAGGTCTGTTCTCTGGCCACGAGAAAAGACTTCCTATTCTAGCATCCAAACGTAAAGCAAGGATATAGGATCAAAACGTTAAAGTGACCTGGTTTTTGCTGAATGAGCAAGAGAACAAAGAGCATGGATATAATGTATTTAAATATATGCAAACTACGACTACAGAGGTTATACGTCTAAATACATAATATACAAATATATACAAAAAGGGAACGTAGAGACAGGAAAGGAAGGAAAGAGAGAAGGCAAACAGCAAAATCTAACAGTCCTTTAAAAACCAGCACAGAAATCAGTTTCATTATCTAAGATTCAGAAACGGTACTTGCATCAGTTTGCTTGCGGGGTTTCAGGTCAGTGCGGCTGCAGTTCATTGGCTTCTTCCGTTTCCGCGGGAGGGTTTGAACTGAGGACGTGAAAGTTAGTTTCGCCGGAGAGCTGGTGGTCCCATGATGAGCGCGATGGAAGCGCGTCGCCGTGACGTCCGGGAGAGACGTGCGTGAGTGATTCAGGGCCGTTGGGAGAACACTCTGGGAGAATCCTGGTGTTCCTCTTTTATGACAGATAAGCCGACACACCTCCTTGAAGTGGAATAGCCAATGACATAGGTGCAAAGTTGGCGGGCAAGCTTTTCCCTTTGTCTGGTCTTTTAGCTGAATTTGCATACTGATGACTATCAGATCGGATTCCGAGATGGAGTATTTTCTTCACAATATCATTAAACACATAGAAAAATGCATTTGTCAGCTATGTGACATACTTCAGTGAATAGCTCGAGTCCGGAGCTTTACGGAGAGATCAAACTCAATAGATCAGAAAGGCATATAAAAGAAGTTATGGTTTACAGACAAAATTCCATCATTAAAACTAACTCAACTACAGTTATTTACTAAGTCTAAACATTAGGAAACGTGCACACACTCGAGATACATGATGGGTGCATACATGGATGTGACTTGGCATAGTTATATTTTACATATACAGTCAATAATGTATGTTTGTGTGTTTTTTTGTGTGCCTGTGTGGTGGGTGTTGGAATGTGGATCTGGCCCGTAGTCCACATGGGGGGGCCCTTTGATGTCCCAAGAGCTAGTAAATTGGGCCCTTTGTTTTACCTCGAAGGGTAATAAAGGTGTCAGAGTGTTTGTTTTTCTCTAGACCGGCCGGAGCCGAGATGAGACTTCACAACCCAGTCCAGCATGCTAAAAGCGTTCTGAACATTCAAGTTTATTGATTATCCTGATACGTGTGCAATATGCTACAACTGTTTGAGCATAAGAAACCACATTTATGATACAGTTGTTGTCAGATTTCATTGGTTATTTCAAATATGAAATTTAATCGTAAACTTTGGTGAACAGCTTTGGAGAATTTGATGTTTCCTCATTCAAAGAGATAAGAGCTGCACTTGCATGACTGAAATAGCTGCCCAAGAGGCGTTTTAAAGATGGCTTCCGAGTGAAATGATTTGACTGAAAGAGCCTTTGATAATGTCTAATAAAGTAATGTTTGTTAGTTCTGCTTTTGTGTACAGTGGTAACCATGGAAACCAGTTCTGCTGTTCCATAAGTTCTATTAAGGGGGCGATGAAATCTACTGTTGGTCCTACTTTGGGTTTCTTTGATCATAACACAGTTCATTGGTTACCTGTGTATGAGTCAGTGCTGTGTTGAGAGCGAGTTAAGGATGAAAAGAGTTCAAGTTTGGACAGAGGACAGTTCATTGACTCTACAGGTGTGTTTTCATTGCACAGATTGGATTGTTTTTGAAGAAGCTACGAACAATATCGATGAATTTACTGAGACTGTGTGTGCATATATCTCTCTTTGTACTGAATCTATTGTTCCTTATAAGACATTTAGAGTATTCCCCAATAATAAGCCTTGGATTTCAAATAGAACAAAAGATCTTCTGCATAAAAAGAAAATAGCTTTCCAGAAGGGAGAAAAAGTTAGAGAGCAGAAATACAGAAGGATAGGTTAAAATTTAAAGATAAAGTGGAAGATCAGCTGGATGGAAAGAATTTAAAAATAGCATGGCAAAGGATTAAAACCTTGGCAGTTATAGAGAAGAAGGATACCAAGATGATCAGATTGAATGGTTTTAACTGACACATAGATTTTGCTGATAAATTGAATGAGTATTATCTAAGGATTGATAATCATGACTTAGTGTTAAAATTAATTATTTAAAACAGAGAACAATATCTAGTGATTTTGGAAATATAGAAGCTCATAAGTTTAAACATCTTTTCCAAATATACATGTGAAGAAAAGTCCAGGGCCTGATAATATAGGAGGTAAGGTGTTAAAGACCTGTGCAGATCAGCTATGTGAAATCTTTCGCCATATTTTCTTAGAGTCTCTCAAGGTGCAAAAAGTCCATAAAATATGGAAGAAATTTAATATACTCCCTGTGCCAAAAAAAACAGTGTGACAAAATTTAAATGATTTTAGACCAGTTGCATTAACGTCATTAATTATGAAATGTTCTGAAAAAAATTAAGGAAATAATTTTTATAGCAGATTGAGACTAGCCTTGACCTATTACAATTTGCCTAGAGAGAAGGTAGAGTTGTAGAAGATGCTATACCTTTTCTTTTAAATTTGGTTTATAAACATTTGGTAAAACCTAAGATGTGTGCCAGATTGTTATTTATTGATTTCTCTTCTGCTTTTAACACTAAGTCACATTTGTTAATAGATAAATTAATCTCTCAATTTAATATTGATTTAAATGTTGCGGGACGGATTTTAGATTTTTTTAACAGAAAGATCACAGTTTGTTCAAGTCAACGATGTATATTCTATACAGTCATTTTGTTCCACAGGTTCACCTCAAGGTTGTTGTTTGTCACCCTTGTTATATATTATGTATACAAATGATTGTCATAGTTTTTACAAGGATAGGCATATTATCAAATATCCAGATGACTCTGTGATAGTGAGTCTTCTGCAGGATCAGGATCGAGGGCAAGGTCCTGTAGTGGATGACTTTGTGATGTGGTGTAGTAAATTCCACCTTCAATTAAATATGGAAAAAACGTCTCGTGTACGTATGTAGCCCTCCTTCCCTGAAGGAGGGAATGGAGACGCATGTCAGAAGTGAACCAACAAATTGGGATATCACATGAGAGACCAAGAAGTACTCGATGTTGCAACAGAAACTATTGACTCTCTTTTCCAGCACATTAGACTCAGTTGCTCCTTTGCGCTTAAAGAAGATTCCCAGGGGAAGGAAATTCCCAGTTAAAAAAATACTAGAGTAATTTATAGTAAATACTATAGTGTTTTTGAACCATACTATAGTATATTGTAGTATACTGTATATATTACTCTGTTGAAAGGATAATTGGTATGCACCTGCCCAACCTTCAGGACTTGTACAATGCCAGAGTGAAGAAACGGGCAGGTAACATCATCACAGACCCCTCTCACCCTGGACACAACCTGTTTGCACTTCTGCCCTCAGGCAGACGTTACAGATCTATGTGCACTAGAACATCTAGGCATAAGAACAGTTTTTTTCCCCAACGCCATCTCCAGCTTAAACAGCTAACATAGCAATTACCGTTTTAGTATTCACTTTCAGTACTTGATAGAGAGTAAAAATTAGTGTAAATATATATATATATATATATATACTATTCACCCTGCTGTATATACAATACAAATCTGTATGTCTTCTGTTCCAGATGTATACCATATTAGTATTATTATTTATTTTATTTTACTTATTTATTATTTTCTTAGTTTACTTAGTTAAATGTTTCTGTTCTCATGTCATATGTATGTGTGTACCAAGAGCTTCTGTAAAAACCACAACAAATTCCTTGTGTGTTTGTGCACACTTGGCGAATAAAGCACATTCTGATTCTGATTCTTCTTCTTATAGTATTTACAACACTTTGTTAATGAATGCTACAGCATACTGTAGTATTAACTATAGTGAACAGATAACCTGTAATAAATACTGTAGTATACTTTAGTTTTTACTACAGTAAACTGTAGTGTATATTGTAGTACAATATACCTATATAGTTGTAGAAAACTTAGTACAGTATTGAGTAAAGATATTTGTTTATATTCCTATAGTTCTATTACCACAGCAACTACAGAATTACCACAGCAAATTAATTCAAGTAATTTACTATAGTATGGTTCAAAAACACTATAGTATTTACTATAAATTATTATTGTATTTTTTCACCTGGGTTAGTCCAACGCTGTGGTACAACGAGCACACTCGGACCCTTAGGAAAGCAGCCAGAAAAATGGAGCGCAGCTGGAAGAAAACAAAAATCAAGTGTATAGCGTCAGTTCTGGCAGACACGTCAGTCAAGCTTGCGTCAGCCGAGATTCAGCTGATCCATACCATCCAATAGGGATACATTTCAGATTAGACCACGTCTTTCAAATACACCTTCCAGTATTTAGATGACGTGCTGCTCTCGTTATACCCGCCTCCATCCCCTACTCCAATATATGACTGCACCAGTGGCTCAGTACCGCACCTCTACTCATGTAATCTGGGTTATTATTATTGTTGTTGTTGTTGTTGTTATTAATTCCTCATGTCTGTTTATTTCTCTTTCAGGTGATGTTCACGTGTATTTTTCTGTGAGATGTCTCTGTTGTATTATTTTGCTAAACTGTTCTGGTTATGGGGGAAATGTATCGCTGCGCTCCCTGCTCTGTCCAGGCATGGCTGCTTGAATGAGCGGGGAGTTTTGCCCAGAATAGTTCCATACCGCCAACCTTAAATTGCTATTGTTTATTACTATTGTTTAAATTGTTTATTGCTAACGTTCTTTATCATTAATAATCTTTGACGATAGTGGTCTGACAGAACTAGAGGTCTTTAGCATTGCATGGAAAGAACACATTGTTACGTACAGAAAGGCCTTAAAAACTGCTAGATATACTTATTTTTCAAACCTCTTAGAAGAAAATAAACACAACCCTAGGTATATATTTGATACAGTGGCTAAATTACCAAGAAATAAAGCTTCAAGTTCTGATGTTTCCAAACAGCACAGCAGTAATGACTTTATGAACTTCTTTACTTGCAAGATTGATAATATCAGAGAGAAAATTACAACCATCTACTACAGTATCGCGTCAGACAGTGCATTGTAGTATTCCTGAGGAAAAATTCCATTCATTCGCTGCTATAGGAGAGGAAGAATTGTCTAAACTTGTTAAATCATCAAAATCAACAACATGTATGTTAGACCCTATACCGACTAAGATAATGAAAGAGATGCTTCTAGGGGTCATAGATCCTCTTCTTAATATCGTTAATTCGTCATTATCACTAGGATACGTACCGAAAACTTTTAAGCTGGCTATTATTAAGCCTCTTATTAAAAAGCACAACTTGATCCTAGAGAATTAGTCAATTACAGGCCAATCTCGAATCTACCTTTTCTGTCAAAAATACTAGAAAAGGCAGTATCATCGCAACTATGTTCCTTCTTAGAAAGAAATGGTATCTGTGAGGATTTCCAGTCAGGATTCAGACCATACCATAGCACTGAGATGGCTCTCAGAGTTACAAATGATTTGCTCTTATCATCAGATCGTGGTTGTATCTCTCTATCAGTGTTACTGGATCTTAGTGCTGCATTCGGCACTATTGATCACAAGATTCTCTTAAAGCTGCTGTCCGTAACTTTTTTTTGTGTTCAAAATTTACAAAAATTATATAATGAGAATGTACAACATGAATCCATTTTCCAAACCGTGTTTTTGTCTCACCCTGAATCATTATGGTACACCTATAATAAGTGTTTATATTCAGACTATTTCAGACCGGACTGGTAGGACCCGCAGCAGAGTATCACAGTAACTGCATGACTCGCCATAGACATACACGGAGAAAAGTAGCTCTGGCTACAATGTTCTTCCGCAAGACGCATGCAGTTCTGTTTATTAACCGCTAGAGGGCCAAAAATTGCAGACTGCAGCTTTAAATAGAAACGAATATTATGTTGGCATTAGTGGAATCGCATTGGCATGGTTCAAATCATACTTATATGACCGTTATCAGTCCGTAGTAGTAAATGAAGAGATGTCATATCGATCAGAAGTTCAATATTGAGTACCGCAAGGCTCAGTACTAGGACCATTGCTTTTCACTCTGTACATGCTACCCTTGGGAGATATCATTAGGAATCATGGCGTTAGTTTTCACTGTTATGCTGATGATACTCATATTTGATGATGCTCTATATTTCTTCGTGCCCTGATGAAACTTAACAATTCACAAAATTAATGGAATGCATGGCTGATATAAAAAACTGGATGACCAGTAATTTCCTACTACTAAATTCAGGAAAAAACAGAGATTCTAATTATTTGGTCAAAAACTTCTGCATGTTATAACCTAGAATACTGTCTAACACTTGATGGCTGCTCTGTTAAGTCTTCGTCGTCAGTTAGGAACCTGGGTGTGCTCTTTGATACCAATCTCTCATTTGAAAGCCACATTTCTAGCATTTGTAAAACTGCACTCTTCACTCTTAAAAATATATCTAAACTACGACATGCTCTCAATGTAACATGCGGAACAGTTAGTTAATGCGTTCATGACCTCAAGGCTAGATTACTGTAATGCTCTACTAGGTGGTTGCCCTGCTCGCTTGATAAACAAACTACAGCTGGTCCAAAACACAGCAGCTAGAGTTCTTACTAGAACCAGGAAGTATGACCATATTAGTCCGGTTCTGTCAACACTGCATTGGCTCCCTATTAAACATTGTATGGATTTTAAAATCTTACAAAGCACTAAATGGTTTGGCTCCCCAGTATCTGAGCGAGCTTTTAACACATTATAGTCCTTCACGTCTATTGCGATCTCAGAATTCAGGCCAATTAATAATACCTAGAATATCAAAATCAACCGCAGGCGGTAGATCCTTCTCCTATTTGGCACCTAAACTCTGGAATAATCTTCCTAGCACCGTTCGGGAAGCAGACACTCTGTCAGTTAAAATCTAGACTAAAAACACATCTGTTTAAATTTGCATACACATAACACATTATCTACTTCTTCTATAATTCAATTCATGTAAATTGGTAGGCTGCATAGATTATGTCAGCCGGAACCGCGAACACTTCCCATAACACCTGATGTACTCGCTACATCATAAGAAGAATGGCGTCTACGCTAATATTAGTCTCTCTCAGTTTATCCCGAGGTTTGCTGCAGCCTGCCAGATGCAGGCTGTATCCAGGTGAGATGAAGAACCTGCATCTAGACATGGCGATAATGCAGCCCTGCAAATGCTTTCTTCCCTTTCCTTTCCCTATGTATAGATAAAACGTGATCAAATTATTCCAGTTCGCATAGATCAAACACGCAAACCTATAGACTAAACATGTAAATGAACGGCAAGAATGCATTAACCCTCTGGAGTCTGAGGCTGATTTGGGGCCTGGAGAAGTTTTGACATGCCTGACATTTGTGCTTTTTTCAGTTGTTCATAAACATATTAATGACACAAGTGTCATTACACTGTATTCAGCACAAACTAGGCTACCATAATATGTGAGGAACATGTATGTACATGTTTGTGTTTTTGAAGGAATAACATTTATGCGTGGTTATTGAAAAAACTAAAAACTTAAGTCACTGAAATAAGGCCAAAAAAGTATAGTAAATCTGTGTTTACAATACTTTAGGGTATTGGAGGTTGTAGACTAGAGTTTTTGCTTCAAAATTATGTAAAGATTATGCTGACTACTCTTTCATTTATAACAATATATTGATTTAGTTTTTGTAAGACACTTTTTGCCAAGAAACACTGTATGCGTGGAGGCATGAATCATCATGAATAATGATGAATAATGGCTCATTCTCACCTGAGAAGACAAAAGAATTGAATAGTAATGAGCTGAAATGACTTGCATATTAATGAGGCATTTCAGTCAGGTAGGCTGTGAAAAAAACCTTCTGTGATGTCTCAAGCTCATCATGGTATATGAAACATACAGAAAAATATTATTACAATATAAAGTAATGGTTTTATATTATACTTTAAAATATAATGTATTTCTGTGATGCAAAGAGTCTGAATATAGGCTTTTAGTTTAAAAGCATGCACATTTGGAGAAATATTGGATTCTCATATGTTTATGTCAATTTTCTATACAGAGGAGTTATATTTATTTAATATTCAATGTCATTACTATGAGCGCTGGTGTTTTCAATTCATACTTGCAGTTGGAGGGCGCTCTCTGTGCATTTTTAGTCCACAAATTAATCTAAAGAAGAAGAGGCTATTCCATGAATGGTGTTTTCAATTCATACTGCAGCCGGAGGGCGCTAAAGAAACAAAAACACATCTAAAATTCATCTATAGAAGAAAAGAAAACAGGAACTAACTGCATGTCTTCCAGAGGTCGCTAACCATGGCTTTTACATCCAGATAAACACTTTTCAAGACAATAAAAACACGATTGAAACTATGTCTGCATGTATTGACTGAATTTGCGTCTGAATAGCGCTGGCTCCGTGGGCGTGGCCGCATTAGTGGGTAATGAGCTGAATCACGGACTTCTGACATGGCTCTCTTTTCATACAGATTACATAAACACAGAATGTTTGTTTTCGATTTAACTTACACGATTTAAAACCTGACATTTCAACATTTTTTTAGACACGTGTCATTTTTTTGTGATTAGTAATCACTAAGTTACAGTTAATTTTCTGAGAACTATCAGATTGGAGTTCGTTCAGAGGGAGACGAGAGATCACGCATCATGTTAGTTTTCTTTATTTTACAAAAAGCACAACATTTTGTTTTTACTCTGAGTGTTTACAAATAAAAGAAGATATTCTATAGTTTCAATTGATATATTACTTATGTCTCTATGACAAAAAATGACGGAGTATTTTAAGTCTGTTTTACTGCAATGTGAAAAAAACCTGCAAAACGCACCGGTGCGTTTTCAGACCTCAGAGAGTTAAAGGTATTTTTTTTTTCAGTGGGAAAAGTGTCATAAAGTAATAATTAACCATTTTTACAACGGAAGTGATTAAATCAAAAACCAACTTTAGCTCAATAATAATTTTCCTATTGTCACTGTGAAGCTGCTTTGAGACAATGTGTATTGTGAAAAGCGTTATATAAATGAAGATGACTTGACTTGACTTGACACCATTGTATGCGAACAGAACTGAGCTGGACGATGACATCACTGTTTTCTCCAGTGCTGATATATAGATAAATTAACTAATTATTGATTTTTACAACGAAATGAATCAATACTGAATTTACTTAAGCTGGACAATGATGCCATTTTCTTTAAAGGATTAGTCCACTTTTAAATACACTTTTCCTGATAAATGTACTCACCCCCATGTCATCCAAGATGTTCATGTCTTTCTTTTGTCAGTCGAAAAGAAATGAAGGTTTTTGAGGAAAACATTCCAGGATTTTTCTCCTTATACTGGACTTCAGTGGGCACCAAACAGTTGAAGGTCATAATTAGTTTCACTGCAGCTTCAAATTGTTCTACACGATCCCAGATGAGAAATAAGGGTCTTATCTAGCGAATCGATCGGTCATTTTCGAAAAAAATACAACCGTTTATGCTTTATAAACAAAATATCACCTTGAACGTACTTTCCGCTTCCGCATTCTTCATAACGCTTACGCTGAATCCTACGCCTTCCCTATTCTACTTACGTAACGAACGCGGCGCCAGTTTAGTTTTTTTCCGTAAGTAGAATAGGGAAGGCGTAGGACATTCAGCGTAAGCGTTATGAAGAATGCGGAAGCAGAAAGTACGTTCAAGGCGATATTTTGTTTATAAAGCATAAACGGTTGTATTTTTTTCAAAAATGACCGATCGATTCACTAGATAAGACCCTTATTTCTCATCTGGGATCGTGTAGAACAATTTGAAGCTGCAGTGAAACTAATTATGACCTTATACTGGACTTCAGTGGGCACCAAACAGTTGAAGGAGAAAAGTCCTGGAATGTTTTCCTCAAAAACCTTCATTTCTTTTCGACCGACGAAAGAAAGACATGAACATCTTGGATGACATGGGGGTGAGTACATTTATCAGGAAAAGTGTATTTAAAAGTGAACTAATCCTTTAAGAGCTGCTGCGCAGCCAAAATTATTTACCAGTTATAACTGTAAAGCTGCTTTGACACAATCTGCATTGTAAAAAGTGCTATATAAATAAAGGTGACTTGACTTAACTTGAATCACCTGTAAACTAAACGAGCCAATGCACATTGGCATGCGAGCTTTGCATCACGCGCACCGCCCCGCAGTACGGGTATAAATGCGGAAGGGGTGCACTCGCGCTCTGTTTTTTGCTGAGGAGACGAGCACGTGGCCGGCGCTCAGTGGTGGCACAGGAACTATGGAGATGGGATGTACATCTCCATTCCCTCCTTCAGGGAATGAGGGCTACATACGTAACCGAGACGTTCCCTTTCAGTCGGTCACGTTCAACCTACGTCGACGTACGTAAGTGAACCAACGAATTGGGATCCCTAATAAAACGCCACAGTTGCTGGCCCTTCCTGCACCCTGCGTAAGCCTCAGCATCCCCCCGCATCTTGGGGCGAAATAGGAGTGGGCTTACGCCGAGAAAGTCAACACTGCTGTTTTGCATGACCCACTCAGTGAGACTGGATAACACTGGGAAAGCTTGTCCATGGGGAACGCTGCGGAAACCACATCCTGCCCAAAGGGAGGTAACATGTGGGGAATATGCGTATGGACTGAGCAGGGGGCAGTACAGCATATGGAATGTCCCTGGGATGGCTCCGGCCGAACAGGGGGGAGACACACCTGGCAGGGACGGCAGAGCGGACTCTGCCAAGGGAAAGACACCGGCTCACCGCAGGGAGACTTACCGTGGAATTACGCATATGGGACCACAGAAGGGGTCACAACATATGGCACCCAGCCTAGCACAGGTTGAACAACGTATGAGCTAGGCCTAGCGTCAGACACTCAGCAATGTCTGAGGTCATAAGGGGTGACGGAGGAACTCTACAGGGTTGAACTCCTGGGGAACTCCCCGGAGCAATAAGTGTACTTATCCAGTCCGAAGGGAGGGGAAAGGTGCAGCAAGCCGACACTAGAACAAGGGCTCCAGGCGTTATTGGCCTCTGGGGGCGAGCACGTGGAAAGCTACCGGTTTAGCTTTCCACGTAGCTACCATGTTAGGTGTCGCCCAGCCCACAGCTCTACATATATCTGTCAGTGAGGCGCCATGCGTCAGCGTCCAGGAAGAAGCTAAACCTCTTGTGGAGAGAGCTGTCAACCCAAGCTGGCAAGGCCAAATTCAGTATTGATTCATTCCGTTGTAAAAATCATTAGTTATTAATTTAGTTAATTTGTCTATATATCAGCACTGGAGAAAACAGTGATGTCATCTTCCAGCTCAGTTCAGTTTGCATACAATGGTGTCAATGCAGGCAGATCAAAAACATTGTTGAATATCAAGTGTCCCCAGCTAAGCAAGCCAAAGGCGAGAGCGGCAAGGAACCCAAACTCCAACAGGCAGGGGTGGCACCAGAGAATTTTGAACACAGGTGCTGAGGGGGCACTAGATGATTGACAGGGGGAGCTGGGCAATTACTTTATTTTTTATATAAATAATAAAATAAATGTGAGGAAATCTCACCCACTTGATTTGTAACATTTTATAACATGATTATTTAACTCAGCAAAATTGAAATACAATTTTTCATTTTATGAAATCAGACAAGCACATAGATCAGTCAGTTCCCAATTTTTTATATATAGGCTAGGCCTAGACATTCACTGAACAAGCATTTTGGAATTTCAGTCAATGGCAATATGACAACAAAAAAACACTGGGATATTTACTTGCTATTTAAAGTCGCAAACCAGAGCCTTCGCTCTCTGTGAGTTGAATGCCAAATGTGCAAGCTGTTTTTGGCATCCCCGCAGTTGCTTCTCAGATGTCTTCAAATGTCGGAGACAGGACAAAGATCTCTCACATGATCTCTTACATATAGAGAGGAGTTTGTACAAGTCAATAAATGCATGTCTATATGGTCCAAAAAGTAAGTAAGTGTTTATGCGCAGGAGTGTGGAATCATAAAATAAATTTTTAGTCATACAAATATGAGTAATAAATCATTTAAAATTGTATTTATTGGAGTACACTCACATAACACCAAAACGCTGGGCTTTTGTAAAATAGAGGAAACAAACAGGATATGCACTTTCGAGACCGAGACGGCAGAGATATTTGTTTTCACAACAATGAACTGGCTACTTGCCTCACAGACATAAGAAATAAATCTATAGAAAACTTGAAATGTCTACTTTTAAAGAAAAAAGTCCCAGAGAAAAGAGTCCCAGACTCTTCCACACACTTCCTCTGAATAAATACATAACTCATCAGCGGAAAAGTAGTTGTAAAATACGGCGAATAAGCTCAATTTGCGCTGGGCAATAAGCGCCGCCTCATTCGCACAAATCGCGCCGCAGGATGTCTATTCGCGTCTTTGCATTGACTTAACATGTAAATCACTTGCACTTAACGCTTCATTCGCGTCTGGTGTGAACGCACCATAAAGGCCATAAAGACCACCTCTGCGGAGATGTCGGGTCAGCTTCAGCAACTTCATCTTTGCAGCCGACACTGACTGAGAAAGCACTAGTTTATTAATAAATAATTAAAATGTGTTCTTTCCCCCCAACACATTCATAATCATTACTTTTGCAGCAAGCTTTATACGCGAGCTTGAGCGCGGAATATGCTATCATGCCTATATAGCTATACAGGCTATTAAAGGACGGTTAGGCTATTATATTAATTAATTTAATATAAATGCGCGACTAAACGATTCATAGCCTAAATGAACGACTACTAGTTGACAGGAAAAATAGTTAGTTGGGGCAGCCCTTGGTAAAAAGTAACCATCCCACTTAAATGCAATAAAAACAGCTATAAAAACATTTGAATCATTGCGCATGCATGACGTGATTTGCAGTATACTGGAGCCAATGCAGTGTTGGTAGAACCGGGCTAATATGGTCATACTTTCTGGTTCTAGTAAGAACTCTAGCTGCAGCGTTTTGGACCAGCTGTAGTTTGTTTATCAAGCGAGCAGGGCAACCACCCAGTAGAGCATTACAGTAATTTAGCCTTGAGGTCATGTACGCATCAACTAACTGTTCCGCATTTGTCATTGAGAGCATATGTCATAGTTTAGATATATTTTTAAGATGGAAGAATGCGGTTTTACAAATGCTAGAAATGTGGCTTTCAAATGAGAGATTGGTATCAAAGAGCACACCCAGGTTCCTAACTGACGACGAAGACTTAACAGAACATCCATCAAGTGTTAGACAGTATTCTAGGTTATTATGTGCAGAAATTTTTGGTCCAATAATTAGAATCTCGGTTTTTTTCTGAATTTAGTAGTAGGAAATTACTGGTCATCCAATTTTTTATATCTACTATGCATTCCGTTAATTTTGTGAATTGGTAAGTTTTGTCAGGGCGCAAAGAAATATAGAGCTGAGTATCATCAGCATAACAGTGAACGATAATGCCATGCTTCCTAATGATAAAAGACTTACCATCAACTGCATCATGATGTGCAGCAATAGCGGCAACATACACTTTGAGGTTAGAGGGAGACAGCCTTCGCTCCAACCCATCTTGCAGGAAGGAAAGCACTGACCTGACTGAGCAAGTTCGGGGTTCTCCCGGTGAGAAGAACACCACTCGACAAGCAGGTTCCACTTCAAAGCATAGAGGTGCCTCGTCGAAGGAGCTCTAGCAGAAGTGATGGTGTCGACCACCGACTGGGGTAGGTCACCTAAAACCTCCGCGTCCCGTCCGGGGACCAGACATGGAGATTCCAGAGATTTCATGGCGAAGTCAGCAGGTCCTTCCTCACAGCTCTTTTTGTTGCTGAAGCACACAGGGGAACAGCCATGGCACAATTGTAGGGAACCACTACAACGTACAAGGCGCGCTCACACCGAACCGGACCGAATCGCAACCCTTTCTGCTTAAAAAGCAATCACGAGGGCACACAGATAATGCTGTGAAAACAGCAGTTGAGAGCTCGTGAGCTTGCGGCCGCCGATGTAGAATGCGAGTGCACCCCCTTCCGCATTTATACCCACGCTGGGGGACGACGCGTGCCATAAAGCTTGCACGCCAATGTGCATTGGCACGTTTAGTTTACACTCGAAGGTGATTGGGCTCTCGTGTGATATCCCAATTCTTCAGTTCACTTCTGACGTACGTCGAATGTGACTGACTGAAAAGGAACTAAGGATATGTTAATTGATTTTGGAAAATCAACATTAAGTCCAGGGCTGACAAACTTAAATGAAGTGGATATTGAAATGACTGACAGTTATAAATATTTGGGAGAGTAATTGATGACAAACTAAGTTTTGAAGCAAATGTAACAGTTGTTTGCAAGAAATTTCAGCAAAGAATGTTTTTCTTAAGGAAGATGGGAAAATTTAATGTATGTACCAAAATGATGACTTTATTTTATTTTATTGAATCAGTTTTCTCTTTCTGTATTGTAGCTTGGTTTGGTAATCTTGCTTTGTCAAATAGGAATAGGTTGAACAGACTTGTCCTATCACAGTAGCAGGGAAAGTTATTGGGGTGAGTCAAATTCAGCCTATTGATATTTATCGTAGACGGGTTTTAAACAAGGCACACTCAGTTTTACAGATCATCCATTACATAAAGAATTTCACTTGTTGCCCTCACTGCGTTGTTTCAGAGTGCCTGGTGGAAGAACAAAACGTTTAAAAAAAAAATTGTTTCAGTGGCTATAGGTTTAATGAATACTTTTTTTTTTTTTAAGGAATTAATTAATTATTTGTGCAAAGTGTATTATTACTGTTGTGTTGTCTGTAGATTATGTATTTTCTGTATGTGTTGTGACCTACTGCTGCAAAACTAGTTAAGTAAGAACTAAGTAAAGAAGCAGTCAGAGGCGATTAAACACATTTTGCCTTGGTGCAATGCCACCAGGCCACAGAGGTCACGCTCGTCATCTGCTGCCACCCCAGCTCTGCTGCCAGAGCCCCCACAACCAGGCTGCATGCAGCTTTGAGCTGCACACAGAAAAGTGACACAGCCTGCTCATCGGGTGACTGGCAAGAACCCCAAGAATGTGTCGAAGCGTCCCTGAGACGGGCGACCCAGGGATAGTAGGAGCTGTTTTTGTTTTTTTTCAGGAGATGGTTAACGCACCGCTCCTTTACAGGTGGATGGCCGGTTGAAGAATCCTTGGTTTCCTTTTGTTTTTCAAAGAAAGAGCAGACTCCACACTCCCTGAGTTACACAGCCTGCAGACCGGACGTAACGAAGGCGAGCCCCTCGCCGACTCATGTTCAGTCACAGCATACACAAAATCCCACACAGGTCAGTGTGGTGCATTTCCAAGGATGCAAAGCTTTTTCACCTGGAACAGGCCGGTTCCAGTTGGGGTTTGCAGAGCAAGATAGGTGTTCCAGTACACCCACAGCCATGGGACGGGCAGCTTCCAAACATGGTTGCCAACGCTCCGCTATGTCGCCCCACCGCAGATATGTAAAACATGTTTGCTCCTCTGGTGCCACTTGTGCAGAGTTTGGGAGCCTGGCTAGCACTTCCCAACCCGTCACGCTGGCTTATGAGGACAGTCAGACTCAGAAACTCGATTCAGTTTGCAAGGTGCCCGTCCAGGTTCAATGCCATCCTCTTTACCTTGGTGGCAGGAAAAGATGCCCCAGTCCTGTGTGCAGAAATTGTGGTCCTAGTGGTGAAGGATGCAATAGAGCCTGTCCCTCCAGCCGAGATGGAGAAGGTTTTCTACAGCCCTTACTATCGTACAGAGGAAAGACGGTGGGTTACGATGAATCCAAGACCTGCGAGTTTTGAATCGGGCCTTGCACAGGTTCCCGTTCAAGATGTTGAAGGAGAAGCACATTCTGACATCATTCGCCAACAGGATTGGTTTGCGGCGATAAACCTGAAGGTCGCATACTTTCCTGTCTTCATCTTGCCTCGTTTCCTTGGTTTGCCTTCGAGGGACAGGCATATCAGTACAAGGTCCTCCCCTTCAGGCTTTCCCTGTATCTTCGTGCCTTCACAAAAGTTGCAAAGGCCACCCTTGCCACGCTAAGGAAAATGCACATTCGCATTCTTAATTATCATGATGACTGGCTGATTCTAGCTCACTCTCAAGATCTATTGTGTGCACATAGGGACCTGGTGCTCAAACACCTCAGCCAATTGGGACTTTAGGTCAACTGGGAAAAGAGCAAGATCTCGAAAGTGCAGAGCATCTCTTTTCACAGATGCGTCCGACAGATGCATCCAAGATGGGCTAGGTGTGCAGCCTCAGGCTCCTGGACAGGACCTCATCTCCACTGGCATATCAATTGCCTTGAGTTGCTGGCAATATTGCTGGCCCTGAGGAGGTTTTGGTCTTTGATCAAAGGCAAGCACAGAGTGCCAGGGCAGTTTACGGTCACACCGCCTGTCGCAACTTGCCCACCATCTCCTCCTCTGGAGTCAGCAGTCCACTCACATCCCAGCTGAGCTCAATTGTGCAGTGGATGCACTGTCATGGCAAGTGATGCTTCAAGGAGAGGGGAGACTCCATCCCCAGGCAGTCCAGCTGATCTGGAGTTGATTCAGCAAAGCACACCCTGCAAACATGCCCCTGTGGGCCCCATGTTGGCTTTTTACAGGCACAGTGCTAGGGTCAGCCCACACCAAACCTAAACAGGCCCAGTGCGGGCTTGCCCAGATGAGGCTCACAGCTTTGGGCTCACTGCAGGCTCTCTGTGAGCAGCCCACACTAGTGGACTGCCCAAATTAAGCCCATGATGGCCCAGTGTGGGCCAGCCCGTTCAGGCCCAGAGCAACTTTTGTACCTTTGAGCCCATGCAGGTTTTGTGTAGGTAGCCCACTTTCATTTCCCATTTTTTGGCTGCTTTTTAAAATTTAATGTGAAATTCAATAAGACCTTCTATTTATAACTTTGCACAGAAGGTATACAAATTTATGACAAATTACAGTAATTTAAATTTTTTATACAGAAAAATTACTGCATTTTTCTGTTTTCTTAAATTACATACAAACATATGTAAAATTACAAAAATAATCTTTAATTGTAATTAATACAACAACAAAACAGTTAGATGATAAAATGGTCAAATGACTGGCAGCAACGGCTGCCAAACAAAAAACATACAATTTAAGTAAAATCTCCTTATTTAAATAAGCTGAAAACACTGTCACATGACTGGTAGCAACATAACAATAAACACTTACAGGTCTGTCTAGATCTCAGCATCTTCACTTATTACAGTCCAGCTTGACTATTTCTTTCATACAAAACTTTTAGATGTTGGTGTTTTATTGAAAATAATAAAGTTTGAAGTCACCGTTATGGAAGTAAGTGTTTGCTTTAGTTGGGCTCTTGACCCTTGACTTTTCAGCATCGGTTTTTCTCCTGCTGCTGTAACTTTGCGTTTCTGAAACATATTTGTTACAGCAAAAATTGCAAGAGAAATTCTGGTTAGATGAATCTGATTACTTATAGATGATTCAGTTATCATGTGATGGCCCGATTCAGTGTACTCATGCAGAGTCTGATCTTTGAAAATATTAGATCTTAGTTTTGCAGGTTTGCAGCAGCCTTGTGATATGAAATTATCAGATAAAAAATAAGATATTCTGAGTTTTTTATTCATTATATATAAAGTGTTTTCAGCTTTGTCTTTTAGACTCTCATAAACATCAAGAATCAGCGTATGAACCTCAAAAATGGTGACAATCAACAAAAAGCTTTTTTGTGACTTTAGTAGCTTGTTTTGTGATGTTCAGAGTTGATCTGTTGAGCTGAAAATGTTATCACCATTGTTGAGGTTCATACGTTGAATCTTGATGTCTTAATTTCTGCATAATGACATAAAAATGCATAAAAACATTTATGGTATTAAAGCAAGACAACATTTCATGCAGTGGTATTCTAGGGCTACTATAATGTGAAATTATTTAATCTAAATAATGTTTTCAGAGATCAGTGAATCAGGCTCTTACATTATGACTGAATTACCAATAAGTAACCATCACCATCTGATCTGTTTTTTTTTTTCTCACAACTTTTGCTATAACAAATGTGCTTCAGAAACACAGAATTACAACAGTCAGAAAAAATATAAGATTAAAAAGTCAAGGGTCAAGAGCCCAACTAAAGCAAACGCTTACCTCCATAACAGTGACTTCAAACTTTGTTATTTTCAATAAAACAAAAACATCCATACCTCAGTTAATTCTTAATAAAAAAGTTTTGAATGAAAGAAATAAAGTCATACTGGACTGTAATAAGTGAAGATGCAGAGATCTAGAGAGATATGTTAGTGTTTAATGTATGTTGTCTGAGTGTTTTGAGGTTACTATTGTGCTGAAGAGTAGAGCCTTTGCTTCAGTCAATGATGAGCCTAGAAGCATTGATGTTCTGCTGCATGTTGCTTTATTTAAAGGCAGTAACTGTGTAGCTGCTGATGGAGTGATAGTTATATCAGCTCATGCGCGTGTACTGTTGCTAGCTAATTGTTAACTAAAAGAGATTTACATTTTAAAGAGGATGATATAGGATATTTTACCTTAATTTTACAGTTTTTGTTTGGCAGATACTTCTGCCAGTCATTGACCATTTCTTTTTTAATGATCTTTAACCATTATTTTCATTAACGGTAAACCTGTGCTGCCAGATTTATTGTTGTAGATTAATAGTAGTGATTTTTACTCCATTCACAGGTGACGTAGTGATTTTTGATCACGTGTCACTTAAGGTGTGGTTATGAGTGTATCAGATGACCCCTCCCCCCTTTTGTAATACAGGGCACCAGTCAAGAATACTATCATAACGATTTAGGAACACTCCAAAAAAGAGCTGTTCAATAATTCAGAATTAATATAAACTGGAGGGAGTCAGTCAACTGATTTATCTGAAGGATTTGTGAGAGTCTGGCCAGTCTTTGATCATCAACACAAGGAAGACACAGTTATAATAGTAAATAGAGTAAATACAAGAGTAAATACCACAATGATTAATAATGAAATAATGAATATGCACTTCTACAAGGAAAATACTGAATTAAATCAAAGAAACAAATAAATTAAGTGAACACAGAATGGATAAATGCTGATGAACTGAATGTAGAATGGAAGAGAGTTGTATGGAAATGCCTCTTATGGAAACCACCAAATGGCTCTGGTATAACTGCTTATTTATCATTCAACAAATAATATCCCTGTTATTTGTAACAAGCTGACCTCAAATAATTGTTATCTAAACAGGTTAGAAAAACATATGCTGCATGTATAAACTAGTGATAAGGTCTCTAGAAAGAGGTTTGGTAAGTTTATATTTACATTCCACACAGTCGGGTGATCAATCCGGTGGCAGAGACATCTTCCATTGATGATGCAGGCTGCGTACAGTGGGAGGGCACGGATTTGCGATCCAGTAGTCGTGCCATGCTGGGCTGGAGGATGCTGAACTTCAGTGCGCCAAGAGGGTCCTTTAGGATGGACTGGGCAGCTGGGTCAGATGAATCTTCACAGGTTCCTTTGCAGGCTGGCTGCGTCACTGAGGAGCTGTGTGGTACAGGCAATGTCTGCCGATGCAGAGGTCCTTTACGGACTGGGCTGCGCTGCTGTAGGAGCTGTATGGGTCAGATAAAGTCCCTCAATGCTGGGGACCTTTTTGCAGCTAGAGTGCAGCTGGAAGCAATGTGAAAAGTTTTGCTCGCAAAAGCTTAACCTTAATTGTCTTGTAGTCTGTGTCTGTTAATGTCTCCTTCCCCGTCAAGCTGAAACGCAGAACAAGGGTGTGTCTACCCGGGGGACATATTTATCCCTTTCTGATGAGGAGGAGATTGAAATGTGGCGCCTTGCCGATCCTGGAGTGTGATTGGCCACTGTTATCTGAAGTAGCCCCAGTGTTGCCCACCCTAGTGTGGAACTCATTTGCATAGCATAAAGTACAGTGTTAAAATAGTGTCTTTAGCATTTTACCCATGCATTATTTCTTTACCAAACCTCTTTCAAATTATTAAAAGCATCGTAAGGAACAGATAGACACCAAACACGATACGAAATGGTTAAGTCATCATCCATGCATTCATTTATCTGTTAACAGGTCTGTCCCATGACCTGTTGTGTTAACAGTCAGTAACCATTAACATAAACTGTGCTTTGCATGAAGATGGGGTGGATGTGATGTCGTTCCAATCAAATTAAGGCCTCCAAACATCGATGTGAATGTATTTAGATAGATCCCTGTGGCCTCTCTTTATTTCAGTCACTGCTGCTGCATCCAGGAGGTCCTGAAGGAATTTTTATGGCGGTCCTTGCCTAAAACTTAGGAATGAGTTTGGTGGTTAGAGTCAATGTGTCATCCAATGAGAAGTCCTCTCCTTGGTTGTGGTGGGTGCAGAAGGTCCCCCCTCCTGCTCTGGAAGAGGTGTCTGGCAGTTGTCTTAACATCTTATCTGATGTTGCTGAAAATTTGTTTATGTTCATTCACCAAAGGTCCAATCACAGTGTGGCACATCTTCTTCCACACCAGCAGTTAGAGAGGGGCCCTGTCGTAAACTTGTCCCTGGAATGCCATCTTAACTGTTGTTCACAACAGGGCTAAGTGAGGGCTGCCCATGCAGGGCCTGCGCTAAGGGGCCAATGTTTTGCCAATGAGCAAATTCTCAGGGGCCCTGTGCTGGCAGCCTGCTGCTTACCCTTACACTAGTCCTAAGTGGGCCTGTAAAGGGCCAGTGCAGGCTTGTTTGCAGGACAGGTAGATCTGTTCACTTCCCAGGAATCCTCCCATTGCCCTCTGTGGTATTCCCTGACCGAGGCCCCCCTCAGCATAAACACACCGGCACACAGCTGACCCCAGGGTCTGTGCAAATATGCATTTTTTGGGATCAGGTGGTGAACTTGCATACCAGGCTCATGGAAACATGCCCTTCCCCTTTGGAGACCAAACACACTTCATGAGGAGTGTTGCGTCCTCTTGGGTGCTAGCCAACATCTGACATCTAACCGATATCTGTTTCATCCTGTGTACTGTCAGGTACAAACAGGTAAACTGCAGGCAACTGGCCGGGTGCTCCTCTTGCACATGGAGCCTTTCTACTCTCCTGAGGTGAAAACGTGTGCTTTTTGTCCATTTGAGTTCACAAGTCAGAAGACCCTGCATTGTAAAAAATTGTGCTGTAAATAATGTGCTTTTAATTTACAGCCCTCTACCGTAAATCTACAGCTACCCTTTTTTACAGTATGTTACCATAATACTACCATGGAAATGAACTAATTTCATTTGGGAAACCGATCGCTTCAAACAGTTCGAGTTTAAAAACTACTATTTATACGGTGTAAGTACTGTGAACTTATTTCATTTGAGTCAACTGAAAAGGAATATTTCTAAACATAAAACTGCAAACACTTAAAGTGCCCCTATTATGGCATTTGAAAGGTTCCTATTTTTGTTTTGGAAGTCCCCAACAACAGGTTTGAAAGCATGCAAAGTCAAAAAACACTTTAATTGTCTTATAATATGCATTTATTTTTACCTTATTTGCTCAACGACTCCCAAACGATTCGCTCAACGATTCATTTTCCTGAACCCCTTGTTTGCGTTTCGCTAATCTGCGATGATTGGTCAGATGACTTATGCTGGTTAACCCGGAGTACAGTATATAGTGCTTGCATCACTTACATTATATTATAATAATGATGGTGCTCTGCTCTGTTCCAAAAATAAAGACTCAGAGAGGAATTAAGTTGTTTTGTGTTTATGTTAGCGAACCTAGCCCACAGCTGGCTGGTGAACACCCAAACAGTCATGGTACATGCATTAACCCAACGCAGAAAATAATTGATAAAGCACTGCAGTTGTACACCAATGTATTGCTCTATTCTTTATCATAACTCCAAGTAATAACAAAGAAAAACATTTGACACATTTCTAGACAATTGCGAGTGAACACAAATTGCTGTTAGCTGGTTAGCCGGAGACCTACAAGCTGCGCGGAGTGTACACAACACACACAGGCTAAATATGTATTTTGCATGTTACAGAGAATGTGGTGATTCTGGCTCGGAGACGTCACTGACATGTTCAGACTGAACCGTATAAGGGTTTCAGTCCAGTAACGTACTTACTTAGTATTTAGGCCATTGAACTGAAACTCAGAACAGTGAAGAAGAAAGAGCTTTATTGCCAGGTATGTTGTTTACACATACTAGGAATTTGTTTTAGTGACAGAAGCTCCACAGTGCAACAGAGTGACAGCGACAAGACAAGACACATAATAAAAAGAATAAAATAATAATATACAAATTTACAAGATAGACAAAGTGCAAAAAAAACAAAAACAATATATAATATAGACAATTGTATGTACAGTTATGTGTGCAAATTTGAAATATAAGTAAGTGTTTTAAGTAAATAATGTGTAATAGTGTTGTGTGTTCCATGTTTGTCAAGTGTTCATGAGATGGATTGCCTGTGGGAAGAAACTGTTCCTGTGTCTGGTCGTTCTGGTGCTCAGGGCTCTCAACAGTTCAAAGAGGGAGTGTGCTGGATGTGAGGGGTCCAGAGTGATCTTCTTTGCCCTTTTTCTCACTCTGGATAAGTACAGTTCTTGGAGAGTGGGGAGGGTTGTGCCAATGATTCGCTCAGCAGACCGGACTACCCTCTGTAGTCTTCTGAGGTCAGATTTGGTAGCTGAGCTGAACCAGATGGTAATTGAAGTGCAGAGGATGGATTCAATGATGGCAGAGTAGAACTGTTTCAGCAGCTCCTGTGGTAGGTTGAACTTCCTCAGCTGGCGAAGGAAGTACAACCTCTGCTGGGCCTTTTTCACAATGGACTCAATGTGGTTGTCCCACTTCATGTCCTGGGAGATGGTGGTGCCCAGGAACCTGAATGACTCCACTGCAGTCACAGCGCTGTTCATGATGGTGAGTGGGGGGAGAGCAGGGGGGTTTCTCCTGAAGTCCACGATCATCTCCACTGTCTTGAGCGTGTTGAGCTCCAGGTTGTTAAGACTGCACCAGACAGCCAGCTGTTCAACCTCCAGTCTGTAAGCAGACTCGTCTCCGTCCCGGATGAGGCCGATGACTGTGGTGTCGTCCGCAAACTTCAGGAGCTTGACAGAGGGGTCTTTAGAGGTGCAGTCGTTGGTGTAGAGGGAGAAGAGCAGTGGGGAGAGGACACAGCCCTGAGGGGCGCCGGTGCTGATGGTGCGGGTGCTGGATGAGAATTTTCCCAGCCTCACTAGCTGCTGCCTGTCTGTCAGGAAGCTGGTGATCCACTGACAGACAGAGGTGGGCACGGAGAGCTGAGTTAGTTTGGGCTGGAGGAGTGATGGGATGATGGTGTTAAAAGCAGAGCTGAAGTCCACAAACAGGATCCTCACATAAGTCCCTGGTCTGTCCAGATGCTGGAGAACATAATGCAGTCCCATATTGACTGCATCATCCACAGACCTGTTTGCTCGATAAGCAAACTGCAGGGGGTCCAGTAAGGGTCCAGTGATGTCCTTCAGATAAGCCAGAACCAGTCTTTCAAATGACTTCATGGCCACAGACGTTAGAGCCACAGGTCTGTAGTCATTAAGACCAGTAATTTTGGGTTTCTTTGGGACGGGGATGATGGTGGAGCGTTTGAAGCATGAGGGGACTTCGCACAGCTCCAGTGACCTGTTGAAGATCTGTGTGAAGATGGGGGCCAGCTGGTCAGCGCAGGTTTTCAGACAGGCTGGTGAAACGCTGTCTGGGCCTGGTGCCTTTCTTCTCTTGTTCTTTCTGAAGACCTGGCGCACATCATCTTCACTGAACTGAATTGTAGGTGTGGGGGAGAGGGGGGTTGTTGGAGGTGTGAATGGTGATGATGATGATGATGATGATGATGATGATGATGATGATGATGATGATGATGATGATGATGATGATGATGATGATGATGATGATGATGATGATGATGATGATGATGATGATGATGATGATGATGATGATGATGATGATGATGATGATGATGATGATGATGATGATGATGATGATGATGATGATGATGATGATGATGATGATGATGATGATGATGATGATGATGATGATGATGATGATGATGATGATGATGATGATGATGATGATGATGATGATGATGATGATGATGATGATGATGATGATGATGATGATGATGATGATGATGATGATGATGATGATGATGATGATGATGATGATGATGATGATGATGATGATGATGATGATGATGATGATGATGATGATGATGATGATGATGATGATGATGATGATGATGATGATGATGATGATGATGATGATGATGATGATGATGATGATGATGATGATGATGATGATGATGATGATGATGGTGATGGTGATTTCTCAAACCTGCAATAAAACTCGTTCAGATCGTCTGCCAGGTGTTGATTTGCCACAGAGCTGGGGGATGGTGTCTTGTAATTGGTGATGTCTTTCAGACCTTTCCACACTGAAGCTGTGTCATTAGAAGAGAACTGATTCCGAAGTTTATCAGAATAATTCCTCTTTGCCACTCTAATCTCCTTTTCCAGTGTGTATTTGGCCTGTTTGTACAAGACTCTGTCCCCTTTTCTGCGAGCATCTTCTTTGGCCTGACGGAGCTGGCTGAGTTTTGCAGTGAACCAGGGTTTGTCATTGTTGTAAGTGAAATGAGTCTTTGTAGGAATGCACAAATCCTCACAGAAACTGATATATGATGTAACAGTCTCTGTGAGCTCGTCCAGATCGGTGGCAGCAGCTTCAAAAACACTCCAATCAGTCCATTCGAAACAGGCTTGTAAAGCCAGCTCTGTTTCGGTGGTCCATCTCTTTACAGTCTTTGCTACAGGTTTAGCTGATTTCAGTTTCTGCCTGTAGGTCGGTATGAGATGAACTAAACAGTGATCAGAGAGCCCCAAAGCTGCCCGTGGGACAGAGTGATATGCATCCCTTATTGCTGTGTAACAGTGATCCAGTGTATTACTGTCTCTGGTGGGACAAGTAACATGCTGTCTGTATTTTGGAAGTTCACGTAAGAGAACCGCTTTATTAAAGTACCGAGAATGATTAGAACAGCAACTTTGTCTAAAAGAATTTTATTTATTTTTTTACTTAGAGGACATATAGACTTGTGCTGTTTCAGTTGGATTGCACATCAGAACAGGTGAGTCTTTTTGTTTGGGGGCAGTTTTTTATATCTTGGCTCCTTAAAGACTTAACTAATTTAATTTATTTTCTCTGTGAGAATTATAATTACATTCTTTCCTACAAAACAGTCAGTCTGTCAAACGTGGCAACAATTATTAATCTTACTTACAGGTTGTGATTCGGAGGAGGAAAGAGCTGGTCCAAATAAACTGGGTACTGACCCATCCTTCAATAACAACCGGCCTGCGAATCCCTCGTTGAACACATTTAGGTTGAAGAAGCAGTCGTCAGTAAAATGACGGGAACACGCAGCACAAGGTTCAGGTTTCAAGTTTTCCCTGGCGTCTGTGAGAGCAGAAGGAGTGGGCGGGCAATATGCAAATGTTTCGTTGTGACGTCACAACGAAACGGCTTAAGATTCGTTTTACAAACGACTCGTTTAATTGATTCAGAGTCGACTCTTACTTTTGAGAGACAATAACTTAATATATGGTGCACTTTCAGATTTAAAACTTTACAGGATATTTTCATTCACTTAGAGCTATGTTACACACTACATGAAAGGTAATTTTCAAAAATCCATATTAGGGGCAATTTAATGTTTAATAGTGAAATATTTAAAAACATGACTTTAACTCAAATTTTTTCAGCTCATTGTTAGTAATAGCACACATTAATGTTGTAGTCAAGACCACCTAAACCGAGACCAAGACAAGACCAAGACTTTGAAGGGTCGAGACCAAGTCAAGACCAAGACTTTGAAGGGTCGAGACCAAGTCAAAACCAAGACCAAGACAGGCCGAGACCGAGTCAAGACCAAGACCAGTGCAAGTCCCCTTTTTCTTCTATAAGCATATAAATGCGAACAAACACTTAAGAGCTTAAATTAACTTAACCATTTTTTCAGAACTCCTTTTCCATGGTTTGCCATCCACCTAACACAATGCAGGTGTTTCAGCCATAAAATTACAAAAATTGTATTTGGGAGAACCTTAAACATTGATGACATTATATGCCAAACCTGAATGAACTGCAGTGGCAAAACACTCCTAACAACCTCGCCACCAAGGATAAACATAAAGCTGTAGTTAACGATAAAAAAAAAAAAATCAAATATGATCAATGGGAAATTTGTTTAAAGTAACGTTTGGTTACATTTAAGAAAAATTAGAGATTGCAACATTTTGTGACCCAAACGTGCACGATGGGGTCTCATTATAATGCCCCCTCTACTAAAACCCTCTCCACTGGTGCAGAGGAGGCAGGGACCGACAGCACCTTCATGGCCAGATTGTGGAGTTGAGGGTATCTGTCATGGTTTTTGGCCTAGAAGGAGAGTGCATTGTCAGTGTCAGTATCTGTATCATGGATAGCGTCAAGGTATTTGCTTATCTGTGTTTCAATACTTGAATCCTGGGTTGTTGAGCTGCGCTTCTTGTGAACCTTGTAGCGGGACAGAAGACGCGGGAATTTGACTGGTGGCGAATCACTGGGTGGATCCACATTCATGGCCTCTGAGTCAGTTGCTTCTCCTTCACTGCTTATTTTCTCAACTTTAGAGATCAAAGTATCTGAGAAGCAAAAACATAATAAATTGGTTAGATGTAAAGAGATAGAATGTCTGCACATATCAGAGAGTTACATTTATACATTTAGGACAAATTTAAAAATAATTTAAGAATGATTTTTAGACAAGTCTTTATTTCTTATTTAAATGAGCATTGTGTGTTAATACAAACTTAAGTACAGGGTCTTTGTTCCAGTGCTGACTCAGAGGTCAGTTTTAGGTAGGAATATGGCAGGTTAGTAAGATTAGTAAGATTTAGAAAGAAGTTACTAAAATTATTCTAGTATGACCAGTATATTTATTTAGGTCAGATATAGTGCTACTGTAATACATCTAACTGTTGCCTTACTTTTTTACTTAAGTACATAGGCAAGTACTAGATTTTTCTTGGATTTATCTCTACAGGTGACCATGACAGGCAATTAGTCATGTTGTTTTATGACAAAAATAAACTGTTAAAAATTAAAACACCATGAATTAAACTTTAAGGCCTTTCAAGGACTACTATTTAAAAAATATATGACATTTTAAGATTTGCAAATTACAAGACTATTGTTTTCACTGGATAAGAATTTACGGTATATTAACCTGTTAGTGTCTTCTTCAGTTCATCTCGGAGTTTCTTCACTGATGTTGCATTTCCCCCATTGTTAACATCCAGATCCACCCAACTTAAGCCAAACTGTGGATCCAGCATGGTAGCTAAGAAGTACACATTGTGGCTAAAAGGTTCCTCTCCTCCACTCTCTTTGGCCATGTTTGTTTTGGTAAAGATTCCAGAGAATCTTTTCACCAGAGACTGACAGAGGGCCTTAACTAATGGCCGGCACTGCATTCTGGTATCCTCCATCTTGAGGAGGTGTGTATTCAAGTCCAGGACAGTTGGAACCACCATGCTGATGGTAACTAATTTATCCCCTTCTGTCTGGTCTGTTGCCTCAGAGAATGGAGCAAGAACTGCACTCAGTTCCTTCAGCTGGTTCCACTCACGAGCACTAAACATCACATTCTCATAGTCTTTACTGCACATTTCATTTAGAGATTTGTGGTCCAGAGCTGTGAGGGCCTGTACTTGTTTGAACGTGCTGTTCCAGCGAGTGGTGTTTGCTGCTGGAATGGTCTTATTAGAGTCAAACATAGCCTCAAACTTTTCTTTAAATTGTGAGCTGCTATGTAACAGCGTTGTGAACCGTGATGTTTTGGCTATGGTGCGGGAAATTGCCCTTACCTCCTTCATGCCGTCATTCACAACTAACTGCAGAGAGTGGGCAAAGCAGGAAAGATGTTCACCTGATGACCATGGTAATTCTGTGTCTTCCACTAAATTCATGTCCTCCCACAAGTGTTCATCATCTAGACTCTCCTCCTCACTCTCACTGTCATCAGACTGTTGTTGTGGCATGTGAACTTTGAAAGCGCATTTCATATTAGCAGCATTGTCTGTGATGATATAACTTATCTTCTGACGTATACCATATTCCTCTGTGATCTCCTCAAAGGCAGAAGCAATTCGCTCCCCACTATGTCTGCCTGTAAAATGCCTACAGTCCAGCAAGTACGATTCGAGTGCATAGGAATCTGAATCCTTCGATTTGTTGCACACATGGGCAGTCACTCCAAGGAAGGAGCGCAGCCTGCGATCAGACCAGAGATCAGTTGTTAAAGAAACAGATGACTAGGTCTCCAGCTTCTTTAAAACAGTTTCCTTGACTGTCCTTACCAACACTGGTATCTGTTTTTCAGAAATTGTTCTTCTAGAGATTGGTGTGTACTTACTGTCCATAATCTCAAGAAAGTGTTTAAAATGTCCATTTTCCACAAGTGACAGAGGCAGACAACACCCAATTATCAAATCTTGGATAATGGCTTTACTGATGGCTTGTTGTCTTGGTGAATGTAGGCTGTACACCTGCACTTTCTGTGTAAACGACGACGCTCTAGTTGGCTGTGTGACATCTGTCTGTTGCCCTGCCTTGTACTCCAAGAACCTAAAAATTCAGGGAGGAACTGGTAAGATATCTGGTGAAATGAATAATAATCACATTAAAAGAGCAATCTTAAAAATAAAAAAAAAATGTATCAAAACTGAATAAATTTGTTAAATCATATCACATATAAAACACACAACAGAACATGCACAGCAAAGGCATTATGGAAACTAATTTTTTTTACACAAGTTACCCAAGGATATAATTGAAATGGTATGATATGGTCAAACCAGTTTATTTTCTTACCATAAGACTAAAAATAACATCATCTTTAAGGTGATTTAACTTCTATTAGCCAAGTCTCTTTTAGTGAGCCTGAGGTAGGGATGGGTGACAACTCTACATATCACGATATATCTTATAGATGATATAAAATAAAGAAATATAGTGTACATTGATATAATTTAATAACACTTGCGTAGTAGGCAAATTATTATATATTATATTATTATGTATATATATATATATATATATTCTTTAATTTACATGTTGGTAACGTTATTGTGCAGCTTTATAGTGCAACAGGGAAGGAAGCCCTGTTTTTGCATTTTATTTTTGATCAGTTTGTTTTAACAAATATCTCACATGTGATTTGACTTATGTTTTTGGTTAATATCGCCCAGGACTATGGGGAGGGAGGGGTGAACTTGAGTTTTGGTTCAGCAAAATTTGCGATCATCATTTGCACTTAGCTTACCTTTCTTTATGCTTCCTTTCCAAATGTCGATAGAAGTTTGACGTGGTCCCAGCCGTCTCAGTAAGCGTTGCGTTGCAGAACTTACACACTGCTGTATGTTTTCTTTTGGATGCATTTTTGCAGATGAACTCTTTGTGGTTTTGGTAGCCAAATTGTATAACAGAAGATTTGGCTGACATCTTTCTCCGACAGTCATGGTGACGGCACAGCTTGCTCTCCTGTCTCCCGCATTCACGTGTGGAGTGTGTGTGTGTGTGTGTGTGTGTGTGTGTGTGTGATGCGATGCGATGTGGGGGTTGGGCGTTGGCGGCGTGGGGAGGGGAGTAAAAACTAAAAACATTTAAAATTAGACACGAGTCAAGCTCTTGGTCGGAAGTTTAATGTCTAATAACAGTAATGATGTTAACAAATAATTTCGTGATATGCCCTCAGTTTTGGTCTTAACCGGTCTTGAAATGAAATCCCGAGTCCTCTTCGTCCGAGACCGAGACGAGACCGAGTAAAAATGCGGTCGATTCCGAGACGAGACCAAGACTTTTAAAAAGACCGATCTCGAGTATGTATGTATGTGCTAAAATACTTAGCAAACATCTTATCACTGCATCAGCAACTACACTGTTACTGTCTTTAAATAAAGCAACATGCAACATAACATCAGAGTTTTTCTGCTCATTCTGGACTTAAGTACACGTACAATGGTGACCTCCAAAATGAATTAAACTAACAGATCTCTCCTATATAATCTTTTGCAAAAACACATAAAAAACCCTTCAGTTTAATATTTACTCTCCTTATCAGTTATTGACTTTGCATAACTTTTGTGTAAAATGTAATTGCCTTTAAATGTAATTTTTTTCCCCCCAGGGAAAACCAATATAATATATTTTTTTCAATGATATTTTTTTATTATTATTTAGAATTTTGCACGGTAAAGTCATAAACTCTCTCTCCTTAGCATTATCATCAACATACACAGCGATCGAAAAACACTTGTTACAACTAACAGTAAACAAATATATACAGACCATATTCTTTTTTTGATGGGGGTGCTTAATAAAATGGTAAACTTTATATCCGTAAAACAACTCAAATGAACTGTAATGAAGTGTGTGCTCTCCCCTTCATTGCTGCAGTAACCAGCATCGCTCCGGAGACATTATAAGTCAAGTCAAGTCATGTCTGCTTTATTGTCAATTCTTCCACATGTACAGTACATACATACAGAGAATCGAAATTGCGTTACTCTCAGACCCCCGGTGCATACAGATAACACTAACAGTAGAGCTTAATAATCTAGATCAATATAAAATATAAGATATAAGATATAACTATACAAAATCAATATAAAATATAAGATATAAGATATAACTATACAATAAGGGGATGTAAAAAAAGACATATAAAAATAAATAAATAAAGTTAAATAAAGCAGCGCAAGGCACATGGCAGATAGAGTGCAAACCAGTGAACAAACAGTGCAGATAAAAAGATTGGCTTATTCATTCTGATTAAAGTGACAAAAGGGCTCAAGAGCAGTTATT
>RJVU01080398.1:1815072-1825816 GCA_003731715.1 Anabarilius grahami | reverse complement strand
ATGTGTTGGTGTATTTTTGGAAACACACTCTTTAAGTCAGCATGGTTGAAATCCCCAGCTATGATGAGAAAAGCATCAGGGTGTGCTGTCTGCTGCTCACTGATGTGCTGGTGCAGTTCATTTAGTGCCTCACTCCTGTTGCTGTTGTTGTTGTTCGGGGGAATGTAAACCGAAACGAGCAGTATGGCAGTATATTCCCTCGGCAGATAGAACAGCAGGCACTTAATAATCATAAACTCCACCAGGTGTGAGCAGTGTTTGCAGATCACAACAGCATCGCGGCACCACGCATCATTGATGTAAACACAAAGCCCGCCGCCGCGGGTTTTTCCTCCCGCGACGAGAGCTCTGTCCGCTCGATAGCACGTCAGCTGGTCGAGCTGAATAGCGCAATCCGGAACGCTGTTGCTAAGCCATGTTTCCGTAAACACAAAAACACAACAGTCACGAACTGGATCACTGGATCACGAACAGTTGGAACGGATCCATCCTTGAGTAACAACTTTTTAGCAAAACCTGTGTTTTGTATTGTCCCTTTGCACTGACCCTCGTTCACAAAGCAGTCTGAACTGAAATGATTTGCTCAGACATAAACGAATTTAGGTATATTTTGGGGCGCATTACCTTCAAAAATAAAACGAATCCATTGTGTTCTCAGTGGCTCGGCTGTTGGATAGAAAATGATGACTCCTATGTTCACTCTTACACAGGGGTTAAATTGGGATTTGTTATGTGGGGGGGCTCTGTGGTTTCAGGCTTTCGAGGGGTGCATGTGTATGCGAAGACTACAAAATTGTATCAATTGACAAACTAAAAATATAACAAGTTGAGAGAGCCCTATGAACAATAAAATGCTGATCAAAATCATTCTATAGATGCTGGTGGTGTGCGAAGCTACAGCTGATGACAATCAAATCTTTCTGTAGGCCTGTGCCTTCTCCTTTGTGTCAGTATCAAATATAAGAGTGATGCTACCATTAAAGGAGAGAATATAAATACAAAATGCAGTGCTCGACATTAAGCCTTGTTTTGAGCTTGTCCTGTGGACAACTAAATTTGTCATTTACTTGTCAGAGTAAAAAAGTAGCTTGCCTGGAGGAAAAAAAAAAGGATTTTTTTGTGTGTTGTAAATATAATTTATTTTGAAACAAGCAGCATTCTCATCAGTGTTTTATCAGCAGTGATATATTTAAATCTGCATATTTATGTTATTTACCCTGGGAGTATTTTATTAATATTTCTTACATTATAATAATAATAATAATAATTCCTTAATTAATAATAATAATAATTAACCTTTATAAAGGGCATTTCCCTTTGTTTAATCTTTTATTTCAAATTTTTACATTTGATAAAATAAAATAGTAAGACACTATAGGGCTGTTACCAAATTAAATAATTTACACTGAAAAAGTACAACTACATTAAATAATGTTATGAGATTCTTTAAATATTTTTGAATATACAAATAAGAAATGTTGATGGGAAATTTATACTTTTAAACATGAAATTAAACCGCCAGTAGATGGCGGCAAGTGACCGTCTTAATGAGTGAGCCACTGAGTCATTTATTCAAACGATTCAAGCTTAATCAAGAATGAAGCAGTTGTTTATGATTGGGCCATTGAATCTTCACTCAACCGATTCATTCAAAACGCTGAATCGTTCAAAACGGCTGAGCGTAGCTGCGAGATGAGCTGGTTCTGCTTTGTTTGGAACTATTTTCACTGCTACAATAGAACAAAAAAACAGGCAATATTGCACCTAAAATGTAAGTGATTAATATTAATTACTTGTTTATTGAACTGTTGTATGAAATTAGTGTCAATTTCAATCAAGGTAATATTCAGGAATTCAGCACTTTCGGTCGTGTGATGCTTAACTTTATCATATGTCGTAAATAGCTTGCTATAAAACCCCCACATATTGAATTTTTTATTGCAACATGATAACTGAGTTTCTTTGTGTGAGCAATTCATTTGTTTTGAATTCTCCTCAAGAGGTTACGTGCGCCTCAACAGCGCAATAGACTATCAATATACATTAGGCTACATACTATATCAATCACCACTTAAGCTAAATTAATCATTCTCTCGTTTTGGTTGTTATTGACATTTTAATCAAGCTACTTATCTGGTCAGGCAAGTAAAATTCTCTTTCACATCAAAAAATCCACTTGTCCCGCAGTCCCGAACAAGCGTATGTCGAGCCCTGGTAAGCCTATGTGCCGGGGCTCAGCCCCGGACGGCCCCGGCCCAATTTAACCCCTGCTCTTACATCCAACAACAGAACACCAGGATTGCTTATGAGACATAGTTGTCGGTAAAGCTGTTTGAGCGTGGAGAAAATGGCGGACAGCATACAACTCGCTGAGGGTGGAAACTAGGGATGCACTGATACCTTTTTTTATGGTACGAGTACCGATACTTTTTTCTAGTACTCGCCGATACCGATGCCTATACGTTTATTAATTTATCTTATTTATTTATTATCACAGCTTAATAAATCTGGATCTTACCTGATTTTAACCTCTTATTTGAGTCTTTTGGCTCAATTTTACCATAATGTTACAGCCACACCAGTTAATTTATGTGTATAATAGTGTGTTGTGTGTGTCTCTGAGCATGTGTAAGTGTGTCTGTTTTGTACTCTTGATGTTTTAGAGTGTAACCTCTTCCTTGTTGTTCGTTTTTTTACGGCTTTGTGGCTGAATTATTGATTTTATTTCACACATTTGCAAAAAATTGCTCTGTGTTATAGTCGCGCTAGTTTATGTATATATGTGGGGGGTGGATGTGTCTATTTTGCACTCTTGACATTTTAGAGTGTCACTTTGCACTTTTTTCTGCACAGTGGCTGAATTGTAGTTTGTACCACCAAAAGTTTCTCTGAGTTTTCGTATTTTTTTATATTGCCCATTCATTTCCTATGTCGGTCATTTTTGACTGCGAAGGAGCCAAGTGTGACTATTTTTTTATGACCTTTTAACATTTCTGAATAATGTCCATGATTTGTGTGTGTGTGTGTGTGTTCGCATAGCTAATGCGACAAAGGTCACCAAGTTTCATCCCATTGTGATGAAGCAAAAAAAAATTCATTTTCACTTGTAATGTTTCAAAATTTCACTTGTAACATTTCAAAACGTTACAAGTTTTCAGTCATTTTTCAAAATGTACAAGTTTTCGGTCATTTAAAGGGGACCTATTATGCCCCATTTTACTGGATCTAAAATAAGTCTCTGATGTCCACAGAGTTTTAGCTCAAAATACCTCACAGATAATTTTTTATACCATGTTAAAATTGCCACTTTTAGTGGTTGAGCAAAAATGAGCCGTTTCAGTGTGTGCCCTTTAGATGCAAATGAGCTGCTGCGATCGGCCTAAGAGGGCGGAGCATTACGAGCTTGTTCTCCCCAGGGCCATAGAGAGAGAGAGTTGCGACAACGGAAGTTCAAAATGCTTGATCGTCACGTGATCGGCGGCAATTAAAAAAGATAGGGTTTGAGAGACAGAACCGGGATTTTTGGTAATTTGTAGTCAATAAATGCATCGGTTTACAATATTTATGTAATACACCGACATGTGAATGTAGTATGTGTGACCTCCGTGTTATGTCTTCTGCCTGATATACTCTCTCGGACACCGTCAGGTTTGTGGTAACAGCAGGTTTATTCCACATCTGCATTTATGACAAAGGAAAACAATATTGAGTAGTCATCTCATGTGGATAAACAGCACATGCTCTGTCTCAAGGGAAATCCTCCATTGCTTTTAGGATTACCCATAAGTACTACTCTTAAAGCTCTTCACAAAATTAAAATACAGTTGACACATTGATCGTATAGTGGATTTAAACTCACATAAACAAAATAATTAAAACACATCAAATTGTCCCTCTTAATCTTGCAAGGAGGAAAACAACATAAAACTATGTAATTACACAGATTTCCTACAGTTGCCTTTCCATTTTATGTTAACAGTCAGTTATGTGTAAACAATTATGTAACTTCGTTACAATTCAACATACTGGAGGCAGACACACAGCATAAAATACCTCAATCTTATGTTCAAACATTATAACACTTTATAACAACATATGGTAACATACCTGCATTTATGACAAAGGAAAACAATATTGAGTAGTCATCTCATGTGGATAAACAGCGCATGCTCTGTCTGGAAAGACAGCATCATGTTAAAGTTAGCTAGCTATACCTGAGAGACTTTCTATCGAATATAAAACACATAACCAGATGGTTGACTTTATAAAAACATGGCGAAATTAATCAACAACACCTTATACAACCAAAATAAATCTAGCTTAACTTTTACATGATTTTCAAGTGAGTTAACATTGTTTATTCCACGGACATTCATAGACACGTTACCTCAAGGGAAATCCTCCATTGCTTTGAGGATTACCCATAATCCTTCGTCATTACTAGCATTCGCTGCAGGTACACTTTGTGACAGTAGGTGGTACCATACTCACATTTAGTAGGATTTAACCTGAACCTTTTTAACTATGTTACATATACCCCCCTTAAATCCTGCTAAATTGGGTACAAAAAAAACATTTATTTATTTATTTTATTTTTTTAGATACCAAACAGTTGTTTCGTACTAGGAGCAAATGCGTTTCAAGTCATTTAGAAACTCTCCACCTGGGAGAAAGTCAGTAAGGGGGTAGCTAAGCCCCATACCAACAAAGAGACAAAATATGCCATGTACACCTCTCATATTGTAAACATTGCTCATTAGCAGATTCTTGTCAAATACTTCAGATAAACTAGTGTGAACACTCTTAAGACATATACATACACAAGCAATCTATCCAGAAAGCATGTTCCTCACAAAAGAAAACAAAGAATCAACTGTTGAAGCTGAGTCATCTACAACCTGTTCATTAATTTCACAAATGAGTCTAGCTGGGGGCTTAACAAGTCTGCCTGCCCTAGTGCAGAGTGGAGGTGGCTGTTTGCAAACTACGTTGTCCTGTGCTAATGCACCTGGCTGTGCGTCACTAGCATGGTCAGGGGAGGGGACACAATGAGCTCTTTCCACTGAGGGCGGGGAGGGTTCTACCTCAGACACCACACATTCTAGGGTCTAGGGGAAAGTGGTTGCGGCGCAGATATTGATGGAACAGATGTTTGTGAAATCCCACTCATAACATGTGGGACTATATTCACTGTAGTCCCTGAGAGAGAGGCCCTCACAGCTACAACAGGTGAGCAATTGGGATGTCTGTAGCATCCTCATCATTAGTCTTATCCATTTGCAGTAACCACTCAAGTGTCTTTGTCTCACTGTCCTGCACGTCAACAGGAACCACAGGGACACTTTGTGCACTTTCATTATCTGATGAGCAGCTTGACTCCAAAATGTCGTGACCTCCTGCTGGGAGGAAATTCACCGGGAGTAGGAGGTTTCTGTGAACATATTTTTCTCTGGATGTCACTGGGTCACTGATACGGTACACATTGATTCCAGGTTTCACAGACTTAACTTCAAAAACTGTGGATTCCCACTTGTCTGCTATTTTCCTCTTCCCTTTCTCACCACGATTTGCAAGCAAGACTCTGTCACCAACAGTGAGGGGAGACCCTTTTGCTTTGCGGTTGTAGTTCTTTGCCTGTAGAGCCTGCTCTGTCCGACTGTTTACACAGGCGATGCGTGCAGCTTCAGACAGGTCACGTTTCAAGTTAGAGACAAATTCACGATGGCCAATGACATCATCGCTGATGAGGGTGAAACATCAACAGGTAGACGTGGAATCCTCCCAAACATGAGAAAGAAGGGTGCAAAACCCGTTGTCTCATGCTCAGTGCAATTATAGCAGAATGTCAGCATCTGAAGCATCTGTTGCCACCTGGCTTTGGAATGGGCAGGCAGGGACCTTATCATGTTCCCAAGGGTCCTGTTGTATCGCTCGACAACTCCATTTCCCATAGGATGGTATGGTGTGGTATGCGATTTCTGGATACCAGCCATCTCCAGGAGCTCTTTAATGAGTCGGCTCTCAAAATTGGCTCCCTGGTCGAATGGATGCGCTTTGGGAAACCATATATGCAAAAGAAGTCATTCCACAGACGACGGGCAACCTGCTTCGCTGACTGATTCTTGCAGGGGAATGCATGTGACAGCTTCGAAAAGTGATCCGTAACAACCAGAACATCTACACACTTCTTGTCCGACTGCTCTGCAGTCCAAAAGTCGATACACACGAGCTCCATCGGTTCAGAGGTGCAAATGCTTTCAAGAGGAGCACGGTCATTGGGCTCTGGGGTCTTCCCAACCACACAGCGAAAGCAGTTCCTCACATGGCTGATGATGTCATGTTCCATCCCTGTCCAAAAGAACCTCTGCCTGGCAAGAGAGAGTGTGCGAGCCTGTCCGTGATGACCAGCTGAATCGTGGAGGCCAGAAAGAACCTGGGCCTTAAGGGAGTCTGGAACAACAAACTGGTAGATTGCCATGTTCATTTGCCTGTCTTTCTTTACTTTGTACAACATACCGTTTTTGATGGAGAGCTTGGCCCAGTGTCTCAACATTTTCATCACTCCACGAGACTCACTGGCACGTTCACGTCTAGTGGGTCTCCTGTGATGCTGGATGTAAAAGAGAACCCTGCCCAAGACGTCATCCTGTTCTTGAAGATTAACCAGTTCACTCCTTGGTAGGGAGGCATTCTGTTCGATACTGACAAGCTGAGGAATAACTGGTCCTGTGCCTCTCATTCGGCTAACACCTCTGGAGTCATGTGCCTCTAGCACAGCTGAAACTTCCTGCAGGGAGAGGGACCCCTGAGGGGGGGCCGGGGTGACAACAGCATCATCTGTGGACTGATCAACAACTAACTGGCAGTTAGCAGCAGTAAATCTAAATGCATCTTGTACGGTCTCATCCACCGTTCCACCCACTTGGTTCAGCAATGAGGCATAATGGCCTATGCATGACTGGACAAATGGCTCCCTGCTTAGTGCGTCTGCAACCACATTCTTAGGGCCAGGGACATAGCGCAGATCAAAACTGTATGCTGCGAGTTTTGAGACCTATCTCTGTTCACATGCATCCAACCTAGGCTTAGTTAAGATGTATGTTAACGGATTATTATCCGTCCAGACTGTGAAACGTCGTCCTCTCAGCCAGTGGCTAAACTTGTCGCAGACCGCCCATTTAAGAGCGAGAAACTCCAGCCGATGTGCTGGATAGTTCAGCTGGGAGTGCGATAGAGTCTTGCTGGCGAACGCCACTGGTCTGGCAACAGCACCATCGGGAGGCAACTGTGAGAGGACGGCTCCCAGGCCATCGAAGGAGGCATCAACAGCGAGGATGAATGGTGCATTAAAATCTGGATGGGCCAAGGTGACACTATGCACAAGCTCATGTTTCAAAGTTTTGAATGCTTCCCTGCACTCAAAAGTCCAGTCAGCTGGAGACAGTCTAACATTGCCCTTCTTGAATTTCGGTTTATGGCCTCTACCTCTTTTGTGTAGTGTAGCAGGCTCAGCCACAAGACTGAACAGTGGCTTAGCCTTAGCTGAACATCCCTCGATGAAACGGTGGTAGTAGAGAACCATTCCCAAGAAAGATCTGATTTTCTTAGCACTTGGTGTCTCCATATCAGATTCCATCAGATCGGCTTCCTGCACATCATTTATAGCTTGCACTTTACTCGGGTCTGTCTTAACACCATCTCCACATATGATGTGTCCCAAGAACTTAACAGACCGGCGAAGGAAGTGGCACTTCTTAGGTGAGAGCTTCAAGTTGTTGGCAGCAAGACGTGAGAAAACCATCTGTAGACGCTCAAGTGCAATCTGTTCAGATGGCGCATAGACCATAAGGTCATCCAGATAACATAACAGGCTTGTAAAGTTCTCATCACCAAAGATGGACATCATCATTCGCATAAAGGTCGCAGGACTGTTTGTCAGGCCCTGGGGCATCCTATTATATTCATGGAGGCCAAATGGGGAGGAAAATGCTGTGTATTTTTTGTCGTCTTCATGCATTCTGATGTTATAGAATCCTGACGTGAGGTCCATCGTTGAAAAGAACACATTGCCACCAAGTGCAGCGAGAGCATCTGTCTGATGAGGCAAGGGATGTGCGTCTTTCACTGTTCTTGCATTCAACCACCTGAAGTCATTACAGATGCGAAGATCACCACTTGGCTTCACAACCAGGACGAGAGGAGATGAATACTCGCTCTGAGATTTACGGATTGTCCCCAATTCCTCCATTTCATTTAGAGCACTCACTTATCATAATGGCATGGTGGAACCCGCCTATATGGAAGTCTGAAGGGCTTATCATCCACTAGGCGGATTCTGTGTACAAAATCTGTCGCCACACCACAGTCCATTTTGTGCCTCGAAAATATGGACTCCTACTGCTCAATGATCTGCAGCAGTTTATTCTTCCACTCAGAGGAGACTTCACAAGAAGAGAGGTTCAATTCCTCCAAGCCCATGTCAGTCAAAATTTTTGATATTTCATTCTCTGACTTAGGTGAAGGTGATGAGCTCTGTGTGAACTGTGCACTAAATTGGATACGATCTGGCTCAGGAAAGTCCTGCACAGAGAGACAGGATGACACATCTTCAACTTTTGCATTCTTTTTAAGGGTGAGTGGTTTTACAGTAGGATTGACTATTTTGACTGGAACCCAGCCATCTCCCCATAATGAGGTGACAACTCTCCCCACAAGAATTTAAGCAGGTCTGGCTTTGGACTGAGTGGGTTCAATGATGACTGTACTTCCCACTGCAGAAACATCAGATTCAGGGAGTTTAGCCCACACCAAATGTTCAGACATCGGTTGTAGTGCGACACATCTCTTGAGCCTTGCCGTGCCAACTTTAAGCGGCATTGCACCACATCTGTCTGAGCAGGACAACAGAGCTATCAATTGAGGAAAGTTATTAGCATGGGCACTACTTACTGGGGACGTGGTAATTTGTCTCCCAACAGTGTCTTTCATCTGTGAAATGAGCCACTTGATGGCGTTACTGCCAAGGATCATGTCATCAGTTTGGCCTGGCACCATTAGAACAGGAATTATCACGTTATAGCCAAAAACTGATGCAGTGAGGTCATACATGGCGGAAGGTGTGACCAGGTGACCCCCACAACCAATGAAATTTTTTTGTTGGTTGTTTCACTTAGAGTGCAGGCCATAGAGCCACTATCCACCAGTGCTCTAAGAACATGACCACTATCAGTAGACACCTCTGTGTAGAATAGGCTATCAGTTTTTGAGAGTCTTTGCAGGCCTTGCACAATCAGTGTTTTTTCTGGTGGCACTACGCTGCTGTAGGCGTGACACAATCTGTCATAATCATTAATGTCTGTCAAATCCAAGGTGGGAGGCTCAATCACTTGATCTGCGCTGTCCTCCCCTGTGCGCAGATCATTCAGTTTCCCTACTGAAAATGTTGAGGAGGACGTCTACCCTCCGGGCAGTTGCGTCTTGAATGGCCAGGTAAGTGACACAGGAAACACAGTCTGTTCTCCTGACAGTGTGTGAGGGCAGAGTGTGAGCTGTCATTACATATGGAACATGGCATGTCTCTTAAGCCCTCAATCTGTGGAAGTCTTCTATTAGTATAGGGCTTTTTATTGGCTTGAGCATAACCTTGTCCCTGAAGCAACACTTTCTCTAACATTCCAATCAACCTCTCTAGAGTGGAGGTGTCTTGACTTATAGCAGGTTTCTGTTCTGGGACGTCTGAAACTAATGGAGTGTTAGGGCTAACCTCGACTTTGTTCATGCTGATTTGTCTACTCCTTTCAGTAGAAGACCTGAGTCCCTTCTGTAGGTGGTATTCATCTAGCACTTCCTGAACCTCGCGAGCTGACCACTTATCAATCGTCTTTGATCTAAAGGTAAGAGCTAAATCTCTACTGGGGCAGTGTCTGATGAACATACGTGTGACTTCAACACTGGGGTTGTCAAACGTTTTACCCTGCTCTCTAAGGCAGCTAGCAGCATCATCAGCAGCTCTGTTCAGTCTAAGCCAGTACTCATAGGGGTCCTCTTGGTCATTTGGCAAGGTAGAATAAAAGTCAGCTAGGGGCATTGAGGAGCAATGGCTTGAGCCAAAATGTTTGCGCATGAGCCCGTAGATGGCCTGTGGGTTATTTTGGACATCAATTTCACCATTTCTTAACCCAAATCTCACAACATCCTTTGCTCTGCCTCTCAGGTGGACAATAATTTCCTCAGCTTGATTTTCCAGCTGAACATTGCTTTTTCTTACGTAATTCTTCATTAATTCCTCCCATTCATCAACAGCCAGTGCATCTGAACTCTCTCCTCGGAAAACGGGTGGGTCTTTGACTTCTCTCCGAGTGATCAACTGGACTTGGGATAGATCTAGCGTGTTAACGGGGGAAGGTGCTTTTGTATTGCATGTTTCTTCAGGACTTGCATGCACAGTAGCTGTAGTGCTAGATGTATTGAGGTGTGGCATAATGCTATCAGCTAGCTGCTTCCCTATCTGCTGCACAATGGTGTTCATTTGGTCAACCAGTCTCACATCATCAGAGGGAGGTTTAGGAACTGATGTACTAGTGCACTGTGGTGATTGTAACTCAATCATAGGCTGAGTTTCGGGCGCCACTATATCCCTATGTCTAAAAGGACTGTGGACAGAATCCTCACCAAAATATGTCTTATGCCCCCCTAGACTGTCACCCAGTGAGAATGGGACCGGTGTGCTATGTAGTCCTCTACC
>RJVU01080398.1:1790027-1805167 GCA_003731715.1 Anabarilius grahami | reverse complement strand
GCACTGAGGAGGCTGTGCGCTAGAGAACCCTGATAAAGAGGAGCACAAACCAGCCTGGGGCTGAATCTTAGGAGGAGGCCTGATTAAGGCCTACCACCCCTCAGCTTAGGGAGCTTAGGGCCTGCAGGCCTAGCAACCTCTAGGACACACGGCGTAAGTCTTGTGGCCGTTTCTAGGAGCACAAAGATCCACCCTAGGCTCTAGGTGGCTCTTAGCTCAACTAGAGTAACCTGACACAATCCAACGAGCAGTGTACTCAGTAAAAGCACCTTTTATTCTTTAAAACAAGAGGAGTACAGTGTACGCCAACACGTGTTAAGGAAGGCCTGGAGGGGCCTATAACCTCAACAGACACGTGGCATCAGCTCGTGGCAGTGTTTAGGTCCCAAGCATGGTAAACAACCCGCAAAAGAGGGGGTTGGATCTACCACTTGGGGCCCTGGCCAGTAAAAGTGTATAGAAATCATTCTCAAAGAGAAATACACCCAAACAAACTCCAGTGTGTCAAAAAGGCGGCCCGCAGGCCTAGCAACCTCTAGGACACACGGCGTAAGTCTCGTGGCCGTTTCTAGGAGCACAAAGATCCACCCTAGGCTCTAGGTGGCTCTTAGCTCAACTAGAGTAACCTGACACAATCCAACGAGCAGTGTACTCAGTAAAAGCACCTTTTATTCTTTAAAACAAGAGGAGTACAGTGTACGCCAACACGTGTTAAGGAAGGCCTGGAGGGGCCTATAACCTCAACAGACACGTGGCATCAGCTCGTGGCAGTGTTTAGGCTTCTAGGAGCACAAAGATCCACCCTAGGCTCTAGGTGGCTCTTAGCTCAACTAGAGTAAAATAACACTCAGGGAGGGAGATGTAGGTTAAACCGAACCTCAGTAAGGTTTCACTACCATACTCCACCTGAGAACCAGACCACCAGAAAGCCATGTATTAAAAACTTCCTCAGAAGAAATACATAGAATGCTGCCGCCCAACGTGAACAGGCCTGATTAGGGCCTATCCGTCAGGGTGGGGCGTGGCCTTTTGAGGTGGTCCTTACCCGACACAATCCAACGAGCAGTGTACTCAGTAAAAGCACCTTTTACTCCTTAAAGCAAGAGGAGTACAGTGTATGCCGACACGTGTTAAGGAAGGCCTGGAGGGGCCTATAACCTCAACAGACACGTGGCATCAGCTCGTGGCAGTGTTTAGGTCCCAAGCACGGTAAACAACCCGCAAAAGAGGGGGTTGGATCTACCACTTGGGCCCCTGGCCAGCGAAAGTGTATAGAAATAATTCTCAAAGAGAAATACACTCAAACAAACTCCAGTGTGTCAAAAAGGCGGCCCGCAGGCCTAGCAACCTCTAGGACACACGGCGTGAGTCTCGTGGCCGTTTCTAGGAGCACAAAGATCCACCCTAGGCTCTAGGTGGCTCTTAGCTCAACTAGAGTAAAATAAGACTCAGGGAGGGAGATGTAGGTTAAACCGAACCTCAGTAAGGTTTCACTACCATACTCCACCTGAGAACCAGACCACCAGAAAGCCATGTATTAAAACTTCCTCAGAAGAAATACATAGAACGCTGCCACCCAACGTGAACAGGCCTGATTAGGGCCTATCCGTCAGGGTGGGGCGTGGCCTTTTGAGGTGGTTCACCTGAGGGGCCAGCCACTCAAAATACTGAACTCCACACGTTACACCGGAGGCCGAGGTAGGCCTACCTTAGTACACACGCGGCATCAGCAAGTGGCTACCCTAACCATACCACCCAAATGCCATGTATTAAAAATTTCCAAAGAGGGAATACATGAAACGCTGCCAAACATCGAGAACAGGCCTGTTTAGGGCCTATCTGTCGACGATGGGGCGTGGCCGATGGTGGCATGGTTTCCCAGGCATCCTGCCATCAAGTCGACTAAGAAAAGAGGCCTTGAGGGGCCTACCATTCCAGCAACAAGTGGCGTTCAGCCTGTTTGCAAATTAAAAACACCAACCGTGCCAACGTGTGGACTAAAAAGGAGGCCTGAAGGGGCCTGCCGATTCAATGACACGTGGCTGCAGCTCGTGAATTTAAAAAGGGGACCAAGCTACAGGGAACCAGCTCTAACCCAATCATAACTATGGGAAGCTAACTGCAACCTGCGCTAGGCTACACATTCCAACAGGCAATGTACCCTAAACATGTGACCAAAGGGAACCAAACAAAGCCAACATGGTCTAAGAAAGGCTATAAGGCCTATTAACTCAAACAAACACGTGGCAGGGCCTGTGGTAGTGTACATATGTGAGCAAACCATGATCCGTTAAGCAGCATTGTAGAAAACAACTGCTAACTAGAAGGAGGCTAAATATCATAAAGCCAACAATCCGAGTTATATGCAATATAGCCGCTAACAAGATCACCAGGGAGCTTAAATAGATACCAACTTTCCTCAAAAAGTGGTTCTAACTACCCTGAGTATGCAATCCAACAGGTGATGCACTCAGTGACACAAATAAACCTCTTAACTGGGGAATATATAGTCACCATCCTCTCAAATAGAGGCCGCTTTTTTTTTTTTTTTTTTTTTTTTAAAAAGGGGCCTACTATTAAGAGAACAGGTGCTAACCTGTGGCAGCATAAGTAAGCTCACATATAAAGGGTCTACATAAGCAAGGGGATAATGGGCATACGGCCTAACAACTCCCTCGGGAGGAGGCCAGAACTAGGAACTATACAACCTAATAAGGGATAGTATACATAAGGTTATGTAATTATAACACACCTAACCTAGCTCTAGCCTAGCCGCTAAGCTACGGGCCTTCTTACAGGGCCACAAGCCTAGTGAAGCCTGGGCTTCACCTCCAAATCTCATGGATAAGAGAAAGAAAGTGAAGCTCACAAGCAAACAATGTCAGGCGGCCGATTAAGGCCGACCTAAACATGCATAATAACTGAAGTGACGAGTGCTAACTCAAACTACTCTAGAAAACAGCAGATGAGAAGCTACTCTAAACAACAGGTGGCTAAGAGGCGGCCATTTTGTGGCCTGCACAATATATCTAGCCAGTCTGTCAACTTCAGTTTGCCCAAAAACACCCTAATTTTGACTACATGCTCAGAAACTATACAGGAAAATAAGGTCTTATTTTAACGAATAAAATATAGACCCTCTTGCAGCTCAAAAACCAAAAAACTCCTAAAGGTCCCTTTTTACATGAAAGGATGGAATCTAAGGTTCTTTTAAGCCTAAAGATCCTCTTACTATCAAACAGAACAGCGGGCTGATAGAAATAATTACTATGGCCCAGCCATCAGTCTGACCATAAGAAGCATCTGAGCATGATATATGTTATATATACACATATAATATATACATATATATATACATACATACAGGAGGTGGAAGAAGAAGAGGAGAGGGTAGATATAAATCACCCTATATAGCTGGGGGATCGATTACAAACGCAACAATGTTTACAATCGATCACCCGTCTCACTCTCTCTTCCTCCTCCTCCCGCCTGTCTGGGTTCAGATACAAATATGAATGGCTAGGGGTTTTTCCATGTCTTCCCGATCTCAAACGCAGAGATCAGACCGGGATGGAAAGTATGGAAGCTGCCGTATTAATGGACAGAAAGGAACCGCTCGTCGATTTTTCGCACGGCCCCCTTCTTAACGCGCTCTCCCGGCAGCTGCAGCTGCCGCGAGAGCGCGTCCCGAACACACAGCAGCTCGCATACACCAGCCAGAGGAGCGCTCGCCGCCGGACGTGATGACGTCAAACACGAACGTCATCGTCATCCGGTTGCTCTCGCCAGCCCCATGGAAGTTGAGAGAGAATAAAACTTTCTCAAACTTCCTAACGAGCTCGTCTACGAGCCCTATGGTTGCAGCCACCGTTAAGCCTCAGCACAAACGGGCCAGAACCACCAGGCAGAGATGCAGACAGCTCTTCCCTCGGGAAGAGTGCCAAACGAGAACAGAGTAAACAACAGACAAACACACAGCAGTGCCCTCAAGCACTGTGAATGCGTGCTCCTCTCCAGACAGAGAACGCCCAGAAAAATATGTATATCCAGTGTCAAACCCTGGGACACGGATAAACACACTCTCATGAACGTTCGTAAGGTATATATAAAAAACCCTACCGGAGTTGGTATAGATGCAATCAGACAGAACAGGACCGAAAGACGATGAGATGCTGGCTGTCTCTCCAGGCGCTCCTTTATACTTCCGGGTCGCGCCGTATGACGTCATAGGCTGTCGCCGGCCAATAGGAATTGGAGTTTTTGGATAGTGCTTTCAGACACCTGGGTCACGTGGCGTTCCCCAATGCGTTTACTGCAAACGCAGAGTGGAGTTCCCTTCCAAAGGGAACCACAGTATTGCATCACAGCTGCGATATAAGTTGAGAAAACTAACAACCAAGAAAAATTCCTGAGATGTATTTGATCTGTACATCAGCATCGGGTGGGGAAAGCGTTATAATCTCATTTGCTGTAGAGAAAGCATCTTACATATAGTCTACAGGGAAAGTAATCGTGAAGACACGTGTCTTCCCGGATGTCCAATGTTGAATTCTGTTGCCCTGTACAAATACCCACACTTTTGGTCTTGGCCACTTGAGAGTGCGTACAGGCGACAGGAAGTAAGTGCGCAAGACTGTCCAGTGTCTTAAAAATGCCAAAGTGCAGTGCCCTTAATGCACACTAAACTCACACTATCTCGAATACCGCTTCTGAGCAGTATTCGAGGCTAAGCATCATGCATTATGTTCGGAAGCTCATGTGCCCCAAAATCACGAGATGTCAAGGAAAATTGTCCACTGTAAGTTAAATTAATTAGATATTACATATAATTTGGTAGTTAAACATAAGGTGTTGCACATTTTATTGGTGCAAATATGGGAAGGGTATGTGTGTTTTGTACAACATTTGCAACTGCTTTTATCACTTAATTAGAAGCACCACAATTTTAAAATTGTGTCTTCTGTTAGTTACATAGTGACCAGTGAACAGACATTTAGAAGTTTATTTTAAAATGCAAAGTATAAAAAAAATAAAATAAAAAAAAAGCTCTGTAAACTTGCATTTTTTGCAAGACTATAGGCTAAGTGTGTCCCATCAGGTAATCAAAAGTTCTACACACACTCGTGGTCTTCACGCCCACTTGAACACTTGAGCCAAATACAAGAATACGTCATGTAAGTAGACAAGTGGTCAAGTGCAAAGACAGCAAGTGTGGGTATTTGGACAGGGCATCTGTCGAATTTGAACCACTGAATTTGTGGAAGCGAATTTGTAAAGACCGAAAATTGCCTGTTGAATATTTAGGTTGTATTTATAACAGACTGAGTATGTTGGAAGTGAATCTAAAAGGTGAATATGAATCTTCGAATTTTGAATAATGAAAATGTGTGTGAAATGTTTTGATTTGAAATATGCACAGCTTAAGTATACGACCATGTTGAATTTCAGCCTATAAAAATGCAAGCCCTAGAAATACAATGCAAGCATGGTTAAAGCACATTTTTTTTTCAATTAGTGCAATTCAACAAGCTTTTTATTTTAAAAACATATAGCATTAATAAACTTCCATACACTCAACTGTGTTTCATTACTAAATGATTCAGCATTTTGAACGAATCGGTTGAGTCAAAGTTTCAATGGCCCATTCATAAACGTCTCATTCTTGAGTGAATCAGCCATTTGAACTAATCGTTTGAATGAATGACTCATTGACTCACTCATTAAGGTGTCACTTGCCTCCACCCACTGGCGGTTTAGTTTCATGTTAAAAAGTCAAATAATCCTCCACCCCCCTCCTTTAAATAGCACAACTATTTAAAGTAGTGGTACTTATTCTTAATTTGATTGGTTATAGTGCCATAGTGTCTTATTATTCTAATTGAATTTATTTCTCAAATTTAAGAATTTGTAATAAAAGATGAAGCATACATTTAATTAATGATTGAAAAATGCCCTTTATAAAGGTAAAAGAAAAACATATTTTATTATCTTTTTAAATCATCAATTTTAAAGAAAAGTTTTGTTTTCATATGCTTTTTTTTTTTTTTTAGTTATACTGGATTATAATAACTCAACAATTATAATCCTCTGCCAAATTTATCCTCGATAATTCCATGTTGTTTTGGTTGGGTTTAATGATAATACAAGAGTCCTAAACCTATACATGACAGACTCGAGTCCTAAAAACTGTTTCGACATCCAATTTTGAGAAGACTATAAAGAGCACGTTGTTTTCGCCTGTTGGACACTTCAAACACATGTTTGCACTGCCTGTTTGGTTTACCTGTTTACATATTACGAGCGTTTTGTCCGACTCAAAACGCACGTATTCAACGCCGAATTTTGTTACGATAAACGCACATCAAAAACGCGCATTTTTATGGCAAATCACACGTCGATGACGTAGACCAGGGGCACGTTTAAGCTCAAACCGGTGCGCAACGTTTTGCTACAGTTTCCGGGTTGAACGACATGTTTCCTGGAAACGGTGTGTAACGGTGTGCAACGGGTTTCAGATACGTTTTCTCTTGTTTGGTGGGTGTGTCAGAAATGTCAGCCCAATCAGCGGCAACCTGTATATAAACCACGCGGTATTAAAGAGACAGCTCGAACAATGGGTATTAATGTAACATAAAAAATACTATACATATTTATATATTTTCCTATTGTATTGTGAAGTGACACTTTCATAAACTTTTCTATACTCCTCTGATTATATAATGGTAAATATTACAATATCATAGCACAACAGAGATCAATACTTAAGCCTAATACTCACAATAAAAATACTGTCAAATAATGTCATATAGATCATAACAGTCTCGGAGGTAAGAAGTGGACTATCCTTCATCTGAAATGTTTGTCTTTTCATGCTGAAATGCAAGGCAAATGTTGTATCACAATAATTAGAAGTTTCCACAAATCCCTTCACTTGATTGGGATGTTCTCTTTTATTCTGGATGACAAGGGCAGTGACTGTAACATCGAGCGTATTTTGCAGTATTAAACACGTATTTATACCGATTTCATCAGGCTCCGAAAATTCTTCAAAAAGAACACAAAGAATGGCCTTCTCAGCTGCCATAGTTACAACGCTTGCGTCATCAGAACAGGGTGTTCAATGCACCACCGTTTCCGTTTAAAAAACTTTTTGCAACATTTTGTCGGGGCTGAACGCAGCCCAGGCGTACGTGAATGAGAGCGGCGTGGAGGACGGAAAGACACCTGTTGACTTCGGGCAAAGAGCTTAGAACCCAAGAGACACTTCGGCGCTCCGGTAGCGTGGCCGCCATTATGGGGTGAAAATACTAACTGGACCATAGAATCCTTCACATCTTACGCACCCAAAATCGGCGAATTTCACTGCCAAATCAGAAGCGCAATAGAACAGTTTTGTACTGCCTTATGTTTTATTACCAGTTGTGGAATCCAACCAATCTAGGTAACGTAGTTAGCCTACTTTATTGAGTATTTCCATTTTATGCAACTTTACACATTTATTAATAGTAAATTAATAATTAATACAAAATCATCATGTTTGCCGCTAACAATATATTTTAGACCTAGTGGAGTAATAGTAATAATATCTAGGTCTGAATTGAAATAGGCTATATTGTACATTTTAATGGATCACGCTACAAACATAATGATCTTATGCATTGCTGTGTCCGTTATCGCATAATTCACACTTTTGGACACTTTTGCTTTAACGGACATTAGACAACACTGTAAAATCAGGCTGTTATATTCATATATTTATTGTCTAACATTCAAAATTTTTCTGATGCCTGTCCTTAATTTAATTTCATATGTTGGTAATAATTCATTGTTTATAAGCCTTCTGAAGAATTTTAACCCAAACTTACTGGGTTTCAAAGGTTTTGTGAAAAAAAAGTGGAAGACAAAGTGTGTAAAATAAACTGTAAAAAGGATTTGATGATCACTAGTGATAGTATTTTATTGTCATCATTCAGGTTGGATTTCAGCATTAATGTACGTTTTGTTTTAACAAAGCAGCTGATATTTCCATAGAAACTAGTGGACTGCGACTCGCTTTCACCCCAAAATGGCGGAAACGCGCTGGGCTGCTGCTGGGCGCCGGTGTTTCAATGGAACGTTCAATTGACTGTCGCTTCTTGAATATATTCTTTGCTTCGGGAGACATTTCGAGTGAGAGACTCCTGTTTGCGTCCAGTTTGCCGGGTCTCTTGGATCCTTGCGGGTTGTGGCTTAAAAACGACACAAGGCTTCAAGAGGAAAGGTTAACAATCTGCATTATATCAAGTCGGCTGTGGTCTCGGATAGAGCGTCACTGCTCCCGCTGGAGTCTGGTACAGTAAAGATGGCTTGGGTTAATGCAAGATCACTCTTAAACAAAACGTTTATTTTAAGTGACTTTTTTTTATATGAAATAATCTTGGCGAGATGCATCCCCTGATTGAACTTTCTCAATAGAGTTACTGGCCGGGGTGGCGGACTTGCTTGTGTTTTTAAAAATAAATTGAAATGCCGTCTTTTGTCAACTGAATTATCTTTGAGGCCCAAGTTATGATGTTTGGAAATCTGTTTTGTGTGTTCTGGTATAGACCACCAAGATACAATAAGGACTTTATCCACATATTTTTAATCACATATTGGTTAAGTTGTGACAATTAATTAATTCTTGGTTTTAATTCTTGATTTTAATATTCATGTGTGTTGTCCGAATAAACCTATGTTTCTGAGTTTTTACATTTGGTGGACTCTTTTAACGTCACACAGATTGTTTTAAGTCCAACCCATGAGCAAGGCCATATTTTGGACTTTTGTCTCTAGGCCTTCCTATTTGTAATATTGAGGTTTTTATTATGGTCTGTCTGATCATATGCCTGTTATTTTTAATGTTTTTATGCCATGCAAACCAGTTTTACTTCAGACAGATGTTTTCTTCTCATCTCATTATGCCATCAGTGGCTGTAGACTTTTCTGATGTAGGCTATATAATTCCTCTTCACTCGTGAATGTGCTTGAGTCTCCTTCTCCTGGGCCCAGACGAGCTGTTGATATTGTTTAATTCTGTTTGTTCAGATATCTTGGATGTAGTGACCCAATATAAAGTTAGGAAACCTAAGCTTAATTCAACACCGTGGCTTAACAATTTTGAGGCAGGAATGCAGGAAGGCTAAACAGAAATGGAGAAAGGATAATTTACAGGTTTCTCTTCAAATTATGAGGCAATGTTTTTCGGATTATCAGGCTGCTGTGAGAACTGCGAGGCAAAATTATTTTTCCAATGTCATTGCACAGGAATGTAATGCCCCTACAGCCCTTTTCTCAATGATTAATAGACTTCTTAATCTGACTGGCTGTTCTACTTTGTTTCCCTTGGTGGAATGTGAAATGTTTCTGACTTTTTTGTGTTGAAGAAATAGAGATGATTAGTCTAGTCTTACTACATTGCCAGTTGAGTCTGTATGTCACCAGCTTGTGTCAGGAGCTTTTACCTCTTTGAGCTGGTGTCATTGGCGTATCATTATTCGTTTGAAGCCTACATCTGGTGGTTGCGATGTGGTTCCTCTACGTCTTATGGTGTAATGTTATGTGTTTTGTCTTATGGTGTCTAGATGGTGGAGATGTCATTGTGCCAAGTATTACCTCTATCATTAATAGTAGTCTTCATAATAGGATTGTTCCAATGGGCCTTAAGCAGGTGGTTATTCAGCCTAAATTAGACTCTCTAGAACTGAAGAATTACTGCCTCATCTCAAAACTACTGTGCTTATCAAAGATTTTAGAGAAGGTATTTTAGTCACAGCTAATATCATTTTTAAGTAAGTATGAGATCTTAGACAAATTTCAGTCTGGTTTTAGGGCAGTTCACAGTTAGGCCTGTCGCGTCTCATCGTGGTCATTTGATCACGGATATTAACTGTGTTTCAGACAACTGCGATTATCGCATTCTTTTATAGGCCTACGGCACAAGGGGGAGTCATGGACCAAAAGAAATAGTCAAGCACCAGTTAAGTTTTCATGCAATATATTCAAAGTCCTTTGAAGCCATTCCATAGCTTAATGTGAAGGACAGAAGAATATTTACATCGTTAAATTAGTTCACAAAAACTCGTTTTCCCCTCTGCTGCGGCTGTCAATCATTCTCCGTTCAGCATTCAAACGGCGTACCTCGTCCGGTTACGACAGTCAGCACGGTAAAACTCTGTCCAGTATGATATATTCCCATTATAATGCTTGATCTGTAGATAAAGGGCTGTGGATTTGCATAAAATTACTTTATTTTGCTGGAGTTTATTGCTGTTTCTTTTCTTAATGACGTCATACTCGCTACTGGGTGTCTGTCACACAGCCCAAGGACTATGAATGAATTGGCATCAAATGCACCATAACTGGAATTTAAAAGTGTGAAGAAACAAATGATCAATAAACTGTGGACAGATACTAGGATTTGTACGCTCGATATTTCTTCGCTTTGTGACGTGAACTTTTCAATGTGCACTTGCGCTGCGCACTGTGACTCTGTTACTTTAAGCACATCATTCTGCACCCTGGATGCGCATAAGCGGTTTGTGCCGCTTTATTTTAATGATCTAAGCGCATGGTCTAAAGCGCACAGTGCAAGTGCACTTAGGGCATGTCCGAATCCACTTTTGCTAGTTTAACCCTCTGGAGTCTGAGGCTGATTTGGGGCCTGGAGAAGTTTTGACATGCCCTGACATTTGTGCTTTTTTCAGTTGTTCATAAATACATAAATGACACAAGTGTCATTACACTGTATTCAGCACAAACTAGGCTACAATAATATGTGAGGAACATGTATGTACATGTTTGTGTTTTTGAAGGAATAACATTTATGCGTGGTTATTGAAAAAACAAAAAACTTAAGTCACTGAAATAAGGCCAAAAAAAGGATAGTAAATCTGTGTTTACAATACTTTAGGGTATTGGAGGTTGTAGACTAGAGTTTTTGCTTCAGAATTATGTAAAAATTATGCTGACTACTCTTTCATTTATAACAATATATTGATTTAGTTTTTGTAAGACACTTTTTGCCAAGGAACACAGTATGCATGGATGCGTGAATCATCGTGAATAATGATAAATAATGGCTCATTCTCACCTGAGAAGACAAAAGAATTGAATAATAATGAGCTGAAATGACTTGCATATTAATGAGGCATTTCAGTCAGGTAGGCTGTGAAAAAAACCTTCTGTGATGTCTTAAGCTCATCATGGTATATGAAACATACAGAAAAATATTATTACAATATAAAGTAATGGTTTTATATTATACTTTAAAATATGATGTATTTCTGTGATGCAAAGAGTCTGAATATAGGCTTTTAGTTTAAAAGCATGCACATTTGGAGAAATATTGGATTCTCATATGTTTATGTCAATTTTCTATACAGAGGAGTTATATTTATTTAATATTCAATGTCATTACTATGAGCGCTGGTGTTTTCAATTCATACTTGCAGTCGGAGGGCGCTCTCTGTGCATTTTTAGTCCACAAATTCATCTAAAGAAGAAGAGGCTATTCCATGAATGGTGTTTTCAATTCATACTGCAGCCGGAGGGCGCTAAAGAAACAAAAACTCATCTAAAATTCATCTATAGAAGAAAAGTAAACAGGAGCTAACTGCACGTCTTCTAGAGATGGTTAACCATGGCTTTTACACCCAGATAAACACTTTTCAAGATAATAAATACACGATTGAAATTATGTCTGCATGTATTGACTGAATTTGCGTCTGAATAGCGCTCCATCCGTGGGCGTGGCCGCATTAGCGGGTAATGAGCTGAATCACGGACTTCTGACATGACTCTCTTCTCATACAGATTACAAAAACACAGAATGTTTGTTTTCGATTTGACTTTCACGATTTAAAAGCTGACATCTCAACGTTTCTTTTGACATAAGTGTAATTTTTTTTGTGATTAGAATTCACTAAGTTACAGTTCATTTTCTGAGAACTATCAGATTGGAGTTCGTTCAGAGGGAGACGAGAGATCACGCATCATGTTAGTTTTCTTTATTTTACAAAAAGCACAACATTTTGTTTTTACTCTGAGTGTATACAAATAAAAGAAGACATTCTATAGTTTCAATTGATATATTACTTATGTCTCTATGACAAAAAATGACGGAGTATTTTAAGTCTGTTTTACTGCAATGTGAAAAAAACCCTGCAAAACGCACCGGTGCGTTTTCAGACCTCAGAGAGTTAAGGACGGGAAAAATGGTCGGTGTGCCCGGCGCATGGTCTAAAAGGGTTGGCCCTATTCTCTTAATGAGTAATGGGTGTGTTTTGGGCGTAACGTGCAATAAACCAATCAGAGTCTCTTCTCCCATTCCCTTTAAAATCCAGTTCCGCCATGGCGCTTAATGCTTCTGTAGCAAGGAAACAGATCTACTCGTGCGAGCAGACCATCTACTGGACAAGCTGGATTCCACCCAAGCATTTTTATCTTTAAGCACACAATAGTAATTTCTGTAATTCTTTTATTTTTAATATTTGGCATGTTTTTGCGCTGCTGCACGTCCCTGTGTGTGTGTAATAAGCGGAGACAAAGCCTATGTGTTGTGCATCCGCATATAAGCGCGTATTACTAATGCACTCTTTAAATAACAAAACTAATATTGCGGCATTGACTTCAGATCAGGTTTTAGTTGGTCAATGGCGCAGTCAATTTAAGTTGCCTCAAAATAGTAATGCACCAGCAATGCGCCTGAACACACCTCATTTTCAGACCAGCATGCCCATGGGCGCACAAATGGGCAAAAATGCATTTGCTATTTAAACAACGTGGTGCAGGACGTGAAAATTATAACTGCGTCGGGCTGAAACCACCAAAAAACACTTACGTTTATTAAAAGCCTTATTCTGTCGTATATCTATAATATCTATATAATATGTTGTTTAAAATAAGCATCTTTTAAATTAATTTATTTATGTGTGTGTGTATATATACAGGTGCTGGTCATATAATTAGAATATCATCAAAAAGTTGATTTATTTCACTAATTCCATTCAAAAAGTGAAACTTGTATATTATATTCATTCATTACACACAGACTGATATATTTGCACAACATTTTGTTTTTACTCTGAGTGTATACAAATAAAAGAAGACATTCTATAGTTTCAATTGATATATTACTTATGTCTCTATGACAAAAAATGATATATATATTTATATATATCAAAATATATATTTTGTATAAATGTTTATTTCTTTTAATTTTGATGATTATAACTGACAACTAAGGAAAAGGGAAGGAAAAGATGTGGTAGAAAAAAGTGTACAAGCAATAGGGATAACCGCACCCTGGAGAGGATTGTGAAACAAAACCCATTCAAAAATGTGGGGGAGATTCACAAAGAGTGGACTGCAGCTGGAGTCAGTGCTTCAAGAACCACTACGCACAGACGTATGCAAGACATGGGTTTCAGCTGTCGCATTCCTTGTGTCAAGCCACTCTTGAACAACAGACAGCGTCAGAAGTGGCTAAAGACAAAAAAGACTGGATTCTGCTGAGTGGTCCAAAGTTATGTTCTCTGATGAAAGTAAATTTTGCATTTCCTTTGGAAATCAGGGTCCCAGAGTCTGGAGGAAGAGAGGAGAGGCACACAATCCACGTTTCTTGAGGTCCAGTGTAAAGTTTCCACAGTCAGTGATGGTTTGGGGTGCCATGTCATCTGCTGGTGTTGGTTCACTGTGTTTTCTGAGGTCCAAGGTCAACGTAGCCGTATACCAGGACGTTTTAGAGCACTTCATGCTTCCTGCTGCTGACCAACTTTATGGAGATGCAGATTTCATTTTCCAACAGGACTTGGCACCTGCACACAGTGCCAAAGCTACCAGTACCTGGTTTAAGGACCATGGTATCCCTGTTCTTAATTGGCCAGCAAACTCGCCTGACCTTAACCCCATAGAAAATCTATGGGGTATTGTGAAGAGGAAGATGCGATATGCCAGACCCTACAATGCAGAAGAGCTGAAGGCCACTATCAGAGCAACCTGGGCTCTCATAACACCTGAGCAGTGCCACAGACTGATCGATTCCATGCCACGCCACATTGCTGCAGTAATTCAGGCAAAAGGAGCCACAACTAAGTATTGAGTGCTGTACATGCTCATACTTTTCAGTTGGCCAAGATTTCTAAAAATCCTTTCTTTGTGTTGGTCTTAAGTAATATTCTAATTTTCTGAGATACTGAATTTGGGATTTTCTTTAGTTGTCAGTTATAATCAAAATTAAAAGAAATAAACATTTGAAATATATCAGTCTGTGAGTAATGAATGAATATCATATACAAGTTTCACTTTTTGAATGGAATTAGTGAAATAAATCAACTTTTTGATGATATTCTAATTATATGACCAGCACCTGTGTGTGTGTGTGTGTGTATATATATATATATAATATACAGTGTTGGTCAGAATTATTGGCACCCTTGGTAAATATGATCAAAGATGACTATAAAAAATAATTATGCATTGTTTATCCTTTTGATCTTTAATTCATAAAATTTGCAAAAATCTAACCTTTCATTGAAGGAAAAGAATTGAAAGTGGGGGGGAAATCACATTATGAAATAAATGTTTTTCTCCAAAACACTTTGGCCACAATTATTGGCAGCCTTTTGTTAAATACTTTTTGCAACCTCCTTTTGCCATGATAACAGCTCTGTAGGTGAGTCAAGTCAAGTCAAGTCAAATTTATTTATATAGCGCTTTTTACAATTGGTAATTGTTTCAAAGCAGCTTTACATATTAGAAGCACAGAAAAAAGATAAGTGGTTAAAAATAAGCTGTACAAGCAAGCGTGGTAATATGTAACATATACAAGATGGTGCTACATTAAGCCAATGTCGGCTGACTCCCAGGGGTGGAAAAAAAACCCCTTGGAGAAAAACCCAGCGTGCTAACACTGGGAAAAAAGTCCTAGGAGGGAAAAAATCCCTTGGAAGATATATATAATATATGTAAATGGATATGGAGATCAAAATCTGAATTATACAATTTTATTATAGGGATTAAAAATAGATTATATATAAATATATGTAAGCGGATACGGAGATGTGTTTTTAGTCTTATAGATGCAGCCAGAACTGGATCTGTAGGCCCATTGTCTCCTGGGC
>RJVU01080398.1:1742175-1784715 GCA_003731715.1 Anabarilius grahami | reverse complement strand
ATATATATTATATATTTTATATATATATATATATATATTACAGTGGTATGCAAAAGTTTGGAAACCCCTTGCAGAATCTGTGAAAATGTGAATAATTTTAACAAAATAAGAGAGATCATACAAAATGCATGTTATTTTTTGTTTAGTACTGTCCTGAGTAAGATATTTTACATAAAAGATGTTTACATATAATCCTCAAGACAAAAAAGTTGCTGAATTTATTAAAATATCTCAGATCAAAAGTTTGGGAACCCTTGATTCTTAATACTGTGTGTGGTTACCTGGATGATCTATGACTGTTTTTTTGTTTTGTGATGGTTGTTCATGAGTCCCTTGTTTGTTCTGAGCAGTTAAACTGAACTCTGTTCTTCAGAAAAATCCTAAAGGTCCTGCAGGTTCTTCAGTTTTCAAGGATTTTTTGCATATTTGAACCCTTTCCAGCAGTGACTGTATGATTTTGAGATTCATCTTTTCACACTGAGGACAATTGATGGACTCAAACACAACTATAAAAAAGGTTCAAACATTCACTGATGCTTCAGAAGGAAACACGATGCATTAAGAGTCGGGAGGTGAAAACTTTTAGAATCTGAAGATCAAGGTAAATTGTACTTAATTTGTCTTTCGGGAAACATGCAAGTATCTTCTGTTGCTTCTGAAGGGAAGTACTAAATGAAAAAAAAAAAATTTCAACAAAATAAGAAAAATTTGGACTGGAAAGTTTTTCCTCAGTTGTCCTCAGTGTGAAAAGATGGATCTCAGGGTTCTTTTATTGGCCCTATCTTATATGTTGCCTCTGGGCTCAACTTTTTTAGAAATACGCATTTATATGCCAATGATACACAGATTTATATCCCTTTGAGGGTGGGAGAGAATTATGGTTCTAATTTACTTTTGGCATGTCTGGAGGAGGTTAAGAGCTGGATGGCTCATAATTTGGTTCAGTTAAACCAAAGTAAAACTGAGATTATTATTTTTGGCCCCACCAGAGGATGCTTAGAGATTGCCACTTATTTTGGTCTGACTATTGCCATGACCAAGTAAGGAAACTAGGTGTTTTGACCCAGAGCTGAAATTTGATAAACAGATTAATGCTATGGTTAAAGGCAAAATATGTAAGAATTTTGCAGAAAAATATCCAAAAACCACTAGGCCAGTGTTAAATATTTTGTTCAGTTGAGTACTTACAATATCCCAAATTTGTAAATCGCAAGAAAATAGCGATTTTAACCAAGGATCTGGGACGTGGCCTGTCAATGGCTTCATACCCACGTTACCCTCGGTTTCCAGTTTTATTTTGTAGAAACCATGGAAACAGGTCCGTGTATCTTTGGTTATTTGTTTTTTGATTTAATATTGAAATCGGAAAATTAAAAAAAAAAAAATTCAAACAAAACGAAAAACAAGAATTCGGCTTGATTTTTCGTTTTTCGTTCAGGAGTAGAAAATGATAAACAACTTCAATATTTGATCTCAACACATGGGCGGGAATGAAACGCCTCTATCCGCTGATTGGTCAACCAAACATTAAACAGTGCCGTCATCAGTTCTTCCGCAAGTTCCACACAGCAGAATAGTCCTTCGCGAATAGAAGAGTGCGCTGTCATTATACAGTACGAGAGCGGCCTCTAGAGGTGAAATAAAAACTATCACTGATGCTTCGTAGAGTTTGTTTTGACACGTGACATGAGGCTGCGCGCTGCACAGAGTATGACACTTCAAAAACGGATTTAAAACATGACAACAAAACGGTATGTTATACAGTGTACACTACAGTACATGTTTTCATATCATTATAAAGTAATTAGTTTGTTGACTTGATGCTGCATTAGAGAACAGTAGTATGTTTGCCGTTGAGGCTGAGGCGATGCTAATATTAGTACCTCAAGCGGTTAAAACAATGTTACAAAAACACCAACTGTTTAATGTCACGATTGTTACCATTCATTTGCGTTATTTTATATCCATTTGTTCACTGTAATGCATTCGTTATCCAGTGAAGTTGCATATGTAAACTGTATCCTCATCATGCAGCGACAAACATAAATCAGAAATGTATTCCATTTCAGTCCTTTTTTTTATCAGCACTGTAACACATATTTTGATTAGATAATCATCAAGTTTTCTAAAATAGAGGCAAATAATGTCTGAAATTATACATATAGACCCATGCTATGCCTTTGTGTGTAAAGATGGCAATTTTTTTTAAGCATGACTGTTTGGATTTATATGAAATGGTAACACTTTACAATTAGAGTCCATTTGTAACATTAAATAAGGTTAAAAGTATTGTTCATTTCAACATTTACATTTTAACATTTTAAAGTTGTCTCTTACATTAGTTATAATACACTATGAATTAACATGAATGATCAATGTATAATTAATATATTAGTATTTTTTATATTTAGAACTTACAAAAACGTTTTGCCATTTTTTATAATTCAAAGAAAACAAAACGTAAGGGAGTTAAAACTGTTAACTCTAAAAAACACTCTTGCTGCTCAAACTCTGAATAGAACAATTTTTTTTTTTTTTTTGCTCCTTTTGTATTTTACATTTACTTGTACTTTTACTTTCAATACTTAAGTACGTTTAATATCAAAAAAATACTTTTCATACTTAAGTACAAAAAATATCACATACTTTAAAACTTTTACTCAAGTAATATTCTAAATGGTGACTTTAATTTCTACCAAAGTCATTTTCTGGTAAGATATCTATACTTTTACTCAAGTATGGCTTTCAAGTAACTTATCCACCACTGTCAATGACGTATAAGGATTTTCGACAGACCAATTTTAAAATACAAAAAATAATAATATCTAATGCAATTGTTTAAACATTAAGAATGTTGTGTACACATAAATTCATATTAAAATTTTAAATTAAGAGACGTGTTTTTTTTGTTTGTTTTTTTTTATCTAGATAAATTGGTCATAGCCTTAAAAAATGTAATGTGGTGCGACCGTGATTTATCTTAAAATTAATTCATTTCCTTAACATACTTAACTTTTTTTTTTTTTTTACAAAGTCTCAGAAATTAAAGTGTTTAGAAACAAAGTACTTACAGTTCTTTTTAGGTTCTGTAAAGAATAACCTTATATTTTTGTTCTATAACTTGCTGCCTTAAATTACTTAAGACTTATTTTTCCTGTAAATTGAATTAAACTGATTAAAATGTTTTAAAAATACTATTCACTTAAGCATATTGTATCAATGATTCAGATTTCATCTACAGAAATTCTATATTTTATTTTTAATTTAAAGGCCTGTACACACCGGGACGAATATTGCACGCGTTTATCGCCAGCGTTTTTCGAGACGTTTTTTGTGTTCATACCCAAGCGATTTTCACTGGCGATGCGCAGAGTGAACGTGCAAATTCACTCCCTGCCAGTATATGGCTCTTGTGCTTAACGGTAGTGCAAATAAACATATTTATGATATTAATAAAGTTAAAAAAGATAAAAATGCATATATAAAATGGCATATGGCATATAAGAGATGGTAGTCAGAAACGGTAGTGCAAATAAGTCACAATGACAGTATATAGTGCAAGTGAACGGTAGTGCAAATAAACATATTTATGAAATAGACATTCTCAACTATATTTCTTGAATGTAAAAGAAAAAAAATACAGAAATAATACACATCTGTTGGCGTGGCCAAGAAGTGACAGAGCACCCATTGCGTGCGTCTCAATAGTTTAGTAGTCAGGGCACTGATCAGGGAGTTGGCCACATTCATTTACATGGTATACTGATACACGACCTAGGAAGCTAGGGAGCTGAATGAGACGCAGGGACAGTTTGTAGGGGTCTTCCTCGTCTACTTACTTTCTCTTCGTCGTCTTGGTATCAATGTGTGCTCGGCAAGACCGCTTTGTGCTTGAGCGCCACCAAGTCATGTTTTACTTTAACTTCAGCATTTCAAGGCACGTGAACAAAAGCGCCAATCTCATTGGTCTGCCAGTGTTTAATGCGGCGCGTCAAACCAAAAAAACGAACCCGAGGCGTTTTTTTTTAAATGACGCTTTTACGCCTGGCGTTTTTCGGGTGTGCACACTCACATTGGTATGGAACGCCAAATGGGTCAAAATACGCCAGTAACCAAAAGCCTGGTGCCCAGAAAACGCCGTTATTTGCGGCGTTTTAGACGAAAAGACGGCGCAAAAGACGGCGCAAAATACGGCGTTATGTAGTACAAGCGCCGTAAATGACGGCGTTTTCACCGCAGAAACGCCGTTAATATCGGCGGTTTTGATCCGACCCAAAACGCCGTTCATTTCGCCGTTTGCCGTTTTGTATTTTGTATTACGCCGTCAGTTACGGCGCTTCAGTCTGTCAAAGACGGCGTTAAAAGCGCCGTTTTCTATAATATTCAAACCAGCCCCTCCTTTTACTACACAGCCCAGCCCCATTAAAAGACGGTAAGACCTGTGTAGTAGAATGTCGATCCACCTCAAGAGTCCTGTCTTTTAACGCTATTGCAACTGATATTTGGACTTTCATCGTGTGATATTTGTATTTTTTCATTGAGCATGTGTGTATGTGCCTTTTCCTTAATCATATATGCCTCAGTAAAACTATTTTATAATCTTTTGTGTACTTTATTGTTTGTGAAAACCACAGAGCTATCGTTTGTTCACGAGTCAGTAGTCTACTCTTTATTTCGTGACAGGAGTTCGAGGTCTCTCTCTCTCTCCTTTTCGGTTTTTGTATTATTCTGTTTGGTCTTTTAAATATCTACAACTGTATGTTGCTGACAACTTAACCAACAGGAAATGCTTTATTCATAATGCTTTTTAACAGGCGACCTGGCACATGCCTCAATAGCCTACACGCAACAACTAAAAAAATTAGCATATTGTGATAAAGTTCATTATTTTCCATAATATAATGATAAAAATTAAACTTTCATATATTTTAGATTCATTGCACACCAACTGAAATATTTCAGGTCTTTTATTGTTTTAATACTGATGATTTTGGCATACAGCTCATGAAAACCCAAAATTCCTATCTCAAAAAATTTGCATATTTCATCCGACCAATAAAAGAAAAGTGTTTTTAATACAAAAAAAGTCAACCTTCAAATAATTATTTTCAGTTATGCACTCAATACTTGGTCGGGAATCCTTTTGCAGAAATGACTGCTTCAATGCGGCGTGGCATGGAGGCAATCAGCCTGTGGCACTGCTGAGGTGTTATGGAGGCCCAGGATGCTTCGATAGCGGCCTTAAGCTCATCCAGAGTGTTGGGTCTTGCGTCTCTCAACTTTCTCTTCACAATATCCCACAGATTCTCTATGGGGTTCAGGTCAGGAGAGTTGGCAGGCCAATTGAGCACAGTAATACCATGGTCAGTAAACCATTTACCAGTGGTTTTGGCACTGTGAGCAGGTGCCAGGTCGTGCTGAAAAACGAAATCTTCATCTCCATAAAGCTTTTCAGCAGATGGAAGCATGAAGTGCTCCAAAATCTCCTGATAGCTAGCTGCATTGACCCTGCCCTTGATAAAACACAGTGGACCAACACCAGCAGCTGACATGGCACCCCAGACCATCACTGACTGTGGGTACTTGACACTGGACTTCAGGCATTTTGGCATTTCCTTCTCCCCAGTCTTCCTCCAGACTCTGGGACCTTGATTTCCGAATGACTTTGGACCACTGAGCAACAGTCCAGTGCTGCTTCTCTGTAGCCCAGGTCAGGCGCTTCTGCCGCTGTTTCTGGTTCAAAAGTGGCTTGACCTGGGGAATGCGGCACCTGTAGCCCATTTCCTGCACACGCCTGTGCACGGTGGCTCTGGATGTTTCTACTCCAGACTCACGCCTGTTTCACACATACTCCGTTTGCAGTGCGAATGCGTTGCGTATTTTTTTACGCACCCATGTTAACGGATTAGAGCGTTCACACTGCACGCGGTTGCGGTCCGTCATTGCGTTCCAGGAGCGGTGCGTCTGCAGCAGTGCAGCGATCGTTTACATACCGAGTCTATTTTTGCTGTGCTGCAAGTGCAGCACAGCAGATTGTGTGTGGGCAAAATGAACATGGATTGACCTGAAATTGTAAAAAAAAAAAAAATTATGCACATTTAAACTACTTTGTACATTTAGTACATTACATAAAGATTTTTTTTTTTTTTTTAATGATTTAACGCCATGCCAGCAACAAGCTATATTCATGTCAAAAGGAAACATTTCAATTTCACAGTTCAGTTGTATCATTTCAAAACAATTATTTTATTTTAAAAAAATGAACAGTGTTTACTTGCATAATGCGATCAGATATGTTTTTCCCCATCGTTGGAGGGAAACTCGCATTCCAGCAGGCAATGACGTGACAGGCGGACCTAAACCAACCTATTCAAAAACAAGGTGACATTGATGACACTCGTCTCATCGTTGAGGTGGAAAAACATAAAATTCTGTATGACCCGCAGAATGTATTGTACAAAGATTTGAATGCGAAGGAAAAGGCATGGGAAGCAGTTTCGTCGGCTGTTGGTGTCGACAGTTAATTTTGCTGTGCTGCACCGCGCTGAATTAAAGAGACAGCGCATTGTTCGCATTAAAATAAACATATTGACGCGAAAAATCTAGTCATTTCACCATAGATGCATATAATTAAAGTTTACTATGTTTCAAAGTCAACACATGGCTTTTTGCCTCGGGTAAAGCAAGTAAAAACAAGGAGATAAACAAGGAGGCATAATGGATAGCACTTGTCTCTTCGTGGAGGTGGAAAAACAAAAGTTCTTTATGACCTGCAGGATTTCTTTAAAGATTTAAAAGCGAAAGACAAGATTCGGCTATTTTTGTCTATTGTAGTTTTAATTTAAAATGTTGTGGTTTTAACATATAGGCTAGCCTGTTTAAATGTTTTGCAAAATGCTTGAGCAACATAATATATGAATCTAAACTATTACCTTATATAAATATAAAGTAATGAATTGAATAAAACGTTTAAATGTGCGTTTAAACGTGTCATCTGTGTAGGAGTGTAGCGTAAGAGAATTGCAATGATGACAATGTTCAGTAATAACTTTTGGATTTGAAATGAAAATAAGTAAATGTTGTGTTTATGATGTTGCAGTTGCGCACTGCAAACGTGGCATGTGTGAAAGCACAATAAGACGTGCTGCTCCTGCAATGCATACGTACTGCAACACGCACCGCATTCGCGCTGCAAACGGAGTATGTGTGAAACAGGCGTCAGTCCACTGCTTCCGCAGGTCCCCCAAGGTCTGGAATCGGTCCTTCTCCACAATCTTCCTCAGGGTCCGGTCACCTCTTCTCGTTGTGCAGCGTTTTTTGCCAAACTTTTTCCTTCCCACAGACTTCCCACTGAGGTGCCTTGATACAGCACTCTGGGAACAGCCTATTCGTTCAGAAATTTCTTTCTGTGTCTTACCCTCTCGCTTGAGGGTGTCGATGATGGCCTTCTGGACAGCAGTCAGGTCGGCAGTCTTACCCATGATTGCGGTTTTGAGTAATGAACCAGGCTGGGAGTTTTTAAAAGCCTCAGGAATCTTTTGCAGGTGTTTAGAGTTAATTAGTTGATTCAGATGATTAGGTTAATAGCTCGTTTAGAGAACCTTTTCATGATATGCAAATTTTTTGAGATAGGAATTTTGGGTTTTCATGAGCTGTATGCCAAAATCATCAGTATTAAAACAATAAAAGACCTGAAATATTTCAGTTGGTGTGCAATGAATCTAAAATATATGAAAGTTAAATTTTTATCATTACATTATGGAAAATAATGAACTTTATCACAATATGCTAATTTTTTGAGAAGGACCTGTAAATGTGCCGCTACCGGCAGCATCCTCACCCAACCGACTTGCCTGAACTCCTTCTTTCTATTTACGGACGTGACGTAATGACGCACAGAGGAACTGCTGCATGCTTAAATTTCCCGCGGATATCCGCCATGTCGCTCTTATTATAAAACATTATTACAAGCTTACCGTTGTGAATCTAAGCTAAGATAATGAGATGGTTTTGAACACTGGCTGGTTATGTACTTGCTCAAAAATTGATTTTGGATAATTTTTAACCCAAAAAAGTTGTGGACTGCAGCTTTAAATAATGTACCATTCCAATTATTTGTCCAATTATTTATTCAATATTTTCTTTTCTTTTCTTTCCTGTGGAACACAAAAAAAATATAACATTTGTAAGTGGTTAAGAAATCCTATAGCTCAGTTCCAGGAGAGTTTCTGTAGCTCAAACCCATGGCATTGGTTAGCAACAGCAATATCATAGATGTGATTCAATACACATGCATTTAAAACACTAGTAAATAAAATTAATAATTTAGTGTTAATTTTCATCAATTTTTATACAATAGGCCATTACAGAGAAGTCTCCCTGGAGCGAGTTTAGGTTAAGTGCATTCCTGAAGGTCTTATTTGTTGTAGTAGAGCATGTCTGACTGCTGCTAACCTTCAGTCGCTGGCTCATGGCCATGTCAAACAGCATCCTCTGAGCCTGCAATCTACATCTTTATCTCCAACATCAGCACAGCCTTTGCCATTGTGGCATTCTGCTATTAGAAGCTTTACACAATTAAGCCAAATATGGCAACCACTCGACTACGCCACCCCGGAAATGGGCCGGGGACCCACAGGTACACAAAGTACCATACACACAGATATGCAGTGGCTGGACAGGTATCAGACAACAATGTATGTTTCACACAATTTTATTTAATAAACATCAAGAAAATACAAAACCAGTCTCTTTAATATATAAAACTTAAAAAGAGTACAGTCACTCATAGAACTTCTTGCACATCCATACAAACATGAATTTACCACTTCAGAACTGGGGAATTCGTCTTGCCTATCGGATAAACACAGCAACCACTTGTGCTCTCACAACACAGCACCAACAACACCCGTTGTGAACACTGCAGGCCGACAGCCGAACCACCACCACACACAAAGGACACCGGCTAATACTGGTACCCCAATTCTGAAGGGAAAAAGAAAACAGGATGAGACACAAGCGCACACACATACATATACACTTTCCACATCATGGTTTGGCCAAAAACACATCACATGCTGTCAGAAGGATCAATGTCACAAATCAATGGTGATCGTCCTAGCTGATGTTCATTAGCTATTAGAAGCACGAGATCAGCCCATAAAGTCAAATATGCATCAAATAAACATGTAAAGCACAAAACACTTGTTTCCAAAAATAAGAATAAAACCAAAACAACAAAACAAAACAGCATATACAAAAAGACACAACAGTAGTGACAAAACACGTAGCGTTTCGCCCTTAATTACCCCCTTTAAATCCGCAGATCACGGAAGCTCAAGTCTCTCAAATCTCGATGCGTCACCGATGGCCAGTAACGCACTATTGGTCCGGTCGTCAAAATGATGCCGTAAATTAGTGTTACCCGCAGAGCCGCAGCGATGGCATTGTCTAATATACAGCTGAAGAACAGTCGAAGAAATCAACGCTGAGAGAGAGAAAGAAACCATCCATCCGTCCGAAAACGTTCCAGTTCAGGCATTCATTACAGCAAAGAGATGATATAAATCGTGTTGCTCAACAAAAGGAATTACGACGCTTAACGGCGCCCACAAAGCCTGCTGCAACACCTCCTGGCCCCCGTGTCACTAATAAAATATAAGACATGTTGCATTAAAAATAGAAATTACCGTCTCATTAACCCAAACATGAAATATAACATACCTGCAGATAATGACTCACACCACCCCGCACACTCAATGGCGTGCAAGCCACAAGGTTCGCAGAAATAAAGTCGCTCTCCTGTCTACCATACTCCTCAGCCACACTGAAATACATGGGTGTCAAATTACCTCTTCCAAACATGTTTAAAACTGCAACTGCCACCAGCAACTCTTACCTTCGGGACATAAACACGGCAAACCAGAAATGACGTCAGCACCGAGACCCCAAATGACGCGCTTTAGATGTCGGACTCATCCTTTTTTTTATACCAGTGGAATATACCATTTTGCCCTAATTAACAAAAAGTGGTTGATCGCATCACCACAACATGATTACACACACAGCCTTTTAACAGTTGCCTTAAGTGTACAGTATCTGTGTTAGTGTCCTATCTCTGGCTGAACAGATGGGCTCAAATAAATCACCCTGAATAGGAGAAATCAATAATCAATCTGGGATATTATTAATTAGGTAGCAGGGAATTAATTTCCCATCTGTCTAGATCCAAATAAGAGTAACACCAGATTTTGGAAGTCTGGTTTGATGGTATGATTGGAGTTTTCTGATGGACACTCGTAGATCTCTCTCTCTCTCTCTCTCTCTCTCTCTCATTTGTTAAAGAGGTTATTTAGAAAAGGCTCTGTCTGCATCAGTGTCACAGTACAGTGTCCCCAATAAATGTTCGTTAACACCAGGAATGGTAACAGATAACTATAGCAATAACTGTATTAGCCTTGACACCAACTCACAATTAGATTCTGTTTATTATAAGCACGTGCTGCAGTTATGTATTTAGCCTCAAAACTGTTCTCTGAGAGATGTGATGTAAGACATTTTAGAGATTTCCGCAACCCAAGTTTACACGAGTGCAAAGACATTTTTATAGTTCATAACTTCTGGAGAGAAATTGCTCAAATACTCAACAAGGATGAAACTTTCTAGTGCTCATTAGTGATGTAAGAAACTGATTTTTGAAACTCTGAATCAATTGATCAAATTGCTTCAGGAAATGATTCACTGTTTCAAAACGCTCAAAACGGCATGTGCTTGCTGGTCAAAATGGTATAAATGCAGCTAAAACTCAGCCCAAACATGCTTAAAATACACATTAAAAACAAATCAACTGCAAATGGTTTCCTGAAAGTGTAATCTATTATGTATAATTTTCAAATCATCAAATACAATTAATTGTGAAGTGTCTGTATAATATGTTCCTGTATTAGTTTGTAGGGCTTTGCTAATTACACCAATTAGAGACGGTGAACTACTACTCTTCTATTTTATCAAAAATGCAGGTAGAAACCATAGCCCTATTCGGACGGGACTAGTTTCACAGGGGGACGTTAGAGAAATTTATGTTTCACAGACGTACTTTGAGATTTTAATCCCGTCCGAATCTGCCATGTCAGTTTTTTTCTCACACGACCTCTGTAAAAATTCCAGAGCAAATTACCTACTGTTTTTCGTCAAACTCGGCGGTCCTCAGAGAAATCTAATCCCGTCCGAATGCGAATGTCTGTGATTTCAGAAAATGTTTTTTCCAAAACGCTTTTTCTTGTGTGTTTTGGTCAACGTGAATTACCGTACAATCTCTCGCTATCGCGCCGGTATTCAAGTTTCTGCTTTTTGCGCACAGATAATGGATGTAGATGTGTTTGGTACACTGCGAAGAAATAAAAAAAAAAAATCAACAAGAAGAGCCAAATCACGTAAACTGTTAAGACTGGCTACTGTAATATCAGTTTCAGGTAAGAATACTTTCATTTCTGCACTTAATTACATAACGTGTAAATTATATAAGTTAAAACTTTTTATTCCAGTGGGTTTATTATAAGAACCCAGTTCTATTAAATCATGATGATAAATGAACACGTGATCTTCTGAAATGCCCACATGTAAAACACAGACACCTCGGTAATAAACACGGAGATGTTAGTCCCGTCCGAATCCGTACATAAAATCACAGACGTAGGTTGATAAGAATTGTTACTCAAACGTCGTTTGGAAAACTAGTCCCGTCCGAATAGGGCTATAGACAGTGTTTCATGAGTTATTTGAGATCACCCCTAGCAGCAAACCATTGACATTTCAAAACAGTTATGGCATAACAAAGCATTCTGAACAACTGGCTTGAAACAAAAGATTTGCAATGGTTTTGAAGCTTCACAAAGCAGTATTTCTAAAGAGCCCACGGGCCCCTTTCAATAAGGAAGGTTCAGCCATCTTTCAGAAAGGCTGAATTGAGTTAGTTCAATAAACTTTGATTAGGTTGACTCTGAGTTAAGCGCGTGCACCACGATTATGAAAAGCCATGATCAATGGAGCTCCGATTCACCATGGCAACAGCACCCGACAAAAAGACATCTGCATACTTCTGAGTGGTTACTGTCGTCAATACAATTTAAATTCTTATCACTGTTAATAATATAATATCAGAGGTGAAAACTGGCAGAACGGTAAGTTATTGAACTAATTATAATTTTCATGGTATCCCACTGGCAAAATAAAAAAAAAAGAATAATAATAATTTAAGTGCATTTAGTTTTTTTTTCTTATTTTGCAAATTATCTGCCAATGGGGTAAGTGAAATAAGGCAGTGGCTATTTACACTAAGTGGAAATAGCGCATTTTTCTTAGCGATAGATTCCATTTACAGTAAATGCCAATAATTTACCATGTAAAAGTACCAGTTCTCTGCAATGTGTAAATAGTGGCAGATACATACTATTTGCACCTCAGTATTGTTGTACATAAACAAGATGTAATAATAACAGATTGTAAACAATTATTTTTATTAAGATTATAAAACTTATTAAAAATTATTAAAAAACTCATTAGGCTCTTTACTTCCACTTTTAGAACATTTTCTTCATTTTTATTGAAAATAAATGCTTTTCTGATGTGATATGTGATGGGAAAAGGTAGAAGAGCAAGCTCGGCAAAAGGCGGACTCAAACCCCCGTCAATCGCATAACAAATTAGCTCTACGCACCTAACGCACTACTGCCTACAGCACTGATGCCAGTAAATCACGCACATCTTTTTTAACCTTGTGTGTCATTGGTAGATGGAGCTAGTGTAAATTTGCACTTAGTGTAAATACTAGACACTGAAAAATCTTGTTTTCTGTTTGCATTAAGATTATTTTTATTATCCCACTAGCAGATCATTTTACTTAAAATGCACTTCATTTAGATCCCCCTTTCCCCAGGAAACAAGACTAAATATCTTTTATCATTTTTCTTATATAGAAAGTACATCTTAATTTAAGTATTTTTAGATATTTGTACTTGAAATAAGACAAAAATACTCAGTAAGAAAAGCATTTTTGCAGCGTGAATGAATGAAAGACCGAAAGAAACCTGGGGTTTACCAATGAGAACCTGCTCCTGACCAAGTTAGGTTACCTCCCTTTCATAAACAGGCTTGACTTACCCTGCTCTCTCGGGTTTGATATATCTCCCATTCTGAAACGGAAAACCCAGAGTTTCCCTCATTTCAGGGTTAACATACTCAGAGTTTTCACTTAACCTCCTTTCTGAAACAGGCCTCATGTCATGTCGTGTCAAGTGCCTGTGTTCGCACACACTGCCAAATGAATTTACTTTGAAAGACTTTGCCTTTTGGCTGTATACATAGGCCTACGGTAGAGGTCTACACAGGCTTTAAATTGAAGCCTGAACCTGGCCCTTACCCGAGATCATTTGACCGACCCGACCGGTACTGTTAAAGTTTAAGCCCGAACCTGACCCGAACCTGAAATCCTTAGCTGTATAGAGATGTACCTGTATTTTTGTTACCATAAGCCAACTTTGTAAGGCCTACACCACATAACTGAGCTATTTATTGGTTGAAACAACAAGACCATCGTACAAGGTTTAAAACATTTAATAGCCTACATCAAGTGTTAGAAAATGTGTGTGATTCGAGAGACGCACAGAGATGGCAACTCGGCTATTTGACTTGCTATTGCACTTCACTTCTTTCATATAGTTTGCACTCGTTAATGTATCATATCGTACAATGTTTATTTATTTTTAACTTTAACAAATTACAAAATAACAAAGACAAATTGCCTGACACACAACAAAGGGGATACACAAACAGAAATGTACATAAGATTACAACAGTAGAGCATTGTACAACAAATTGAGATGTGCAATTGGATTATCAAGACCGAGGAGAATACACATGATATCTAGTCACTTCTGGAACGTTATGTCATACCATACCACAGAATATCACTGATAGAGGCATTGATGCTATTGAGGTATGGTGTCCATATGCGGTTAAAAGTTGTTGTCAGTTGTTGAGTGGATAATGCATGTCAAGAGTTCCAGGGGAATAGTCTCTCCAATAATTGAATGCCATTCTTTAATGGAGGGAGGCTTATCGCTGATCCATGACATCAGTAGATTCTTTCTGGCAGCAAAAGTTAACAAGCTAAAAAGACGTCTTTTATATTTGCTAGAAATGAGCTACAGGGAAAACCCAGAATGAGTGACAAAGGATCTAACCCCAAAGTCAACCCCAATATATTAATTAATTGATCCACAACTCTGTACCAGTAACCCTGGATCACATGACAGTCCCATATACACTGAGTATAATCTTCTATATCAGACTTGTGTTTAGGGCAGAGCGGTGAAAGACTTGAATTGTATCTATTTCTTATATGAGGTGTAATATGTATTCTGTGCAGGATTCTAAGCTGAATGGCTCTTGGCCTATTACACACTGAAAGCCTATTGGTGTGGGACCAGACCATCTCCCACTCCTCTTCCAAAATATCCACCCCAAGCTCTCTTTCCCAAATCAGTCTGAGGTGTGAGGTACTGACTGTACCATAGGAGCATAAAGCTTTATAGAAAAGGTAAATCAACAACGGAGGAGGGTTCAGAAGGATCTTCTCAATAACTGAGAATGAATAATTAGAAGTGTGTGTAGTATTTTTGAATATGTAGTCTCTAATTTGCAAAAATTTAAAGAAGTGTTGCCTAGGTAAATTATATCTTGAGACCATGTTTTCAAATGACAATAGAGATCCCTCCTCAAACAAGTCACTTATCCTATAAATACCAAGAGCATGCCATAACTTAAAACCAGGGTCTGTAGTACTTGGCAGGAACTCCGGATTATTCAGAAACGGTAAAAGAGGAGAGGTTGTATCGATCCTGCCTTCCAGCCTTCAGATAGCACACCAGGCCTTGAGAGTATTACGCACTAAGGGACTGTTACATAGAGCTCTGCTCAATTTTGAGTTATGCCCGAATAAGAGGTTTTGTAACGGGCAGTTGGACTGTGAGGATTCGAGATCAAGCCAGACTGATTTAGGGTCTTCACTAAGTCGTTCAACAATAAATCGAAGTTGGCATTGATATAGTCTAATATTCAGAAGGTCCAAGCCTCCCTTCGCACTACTGAGCTGGAGTATTGATAATTTCAATCTAGGTTTTCTTTTGCTCCAGATAAATGAACTTAGCCACCCATTCAACTCTTTTCTGACCTTATTAGACATTAAAACAGGAATAATTTGTATTGATTATTCTTAGATATTGTTTTTTTCTTCTGTATGTGGTAACACAATTATTGTGTATTCATATTTTATTTTATTTTATTTTTTATTTGTTGTTCGAAGAGAAAAAAAAAAAAAGAATAATTTGTATTGGATATAGCGGGACAGGACATTCTCTTTTAACAGAGCAACCCTTCCTTGCTAAGACAGAGGGAGAGCTATCCATCTGTTTAAATCCTCACATATTTTTTCAAGAACTGGTACAAAATTGGCTTTATATAATTGCCTGAAAGTTTGGGTCACATTAATACCCAGATAGACAAAGCCATCCTCAGAGCATTTAAAAGGAAAGGAGGGAGGTTGACTTGTGGGCTTCTTATTCCCTATAAATAGGGCAACTGATTTAGAAAAATTAATCTTGTACCCAGAAAATTGCCCAAATTCCTGAGTGAGGTTTACATCCCTTGGCACAGACACCTGGGGATTTAAAGAAAGAGCAGCACGTCGTCTGCATATAAGGAGATTTTGTGCTGCCTACTTCCCAGAGACACCCCGACACGGCCGCATCCTCTCTAATCATCTGAGCAAGTGACTCTCTTGCTATTGCGAAAAGCAATGGAGAGAGGGGGCAGCCCTGTCTGGTACCTCAAAATAAGGAATATGGTCGGATCTGTGACCATTGGTAATGACTGCTGCAGGAGGATCCGTATAGAGTAATCACACCCACTTAATGAAATATTCTGAAATCTTTAAAGAATTCGCATGCAAGGCCATCTGGCCTAGGAGATTTTCCAGATTTTAAGCTATGGAGTGCAGTTACAGCTTCCTCTCTCGAGATGGGAGAATTAAGAAATTCCCTCTGTTCTTCGGAAATAACAGGAAGAGACAAGCGATCAAAGAATGATACCATAAAACCAAGTCTTTGAGAAGAATAGTTAGATTGATATTATGCAGAGTAAAATTGTTTAAAAGTGTTATTTATAATATAAGAATCAAAAGATTGCACTCCCTTATCGTCCACTAAGTGATAAATTGTAAATCGGATTTGGACTTTGTCGGGTGGGCTAGATATTTACTAGATTTATTACCCCACTCATACAACTTCTGCTTCGAAAATACAATATTTGAACGGAACTGTTGGGTTAGCAGCGAGTTTAAAGAAGCCTGCACAGTAACTATTTTTTCTAAAGACATTAGAGAGGGGTCATTCAGATAGCTGTTAGTGGCAATATTTAACTCTGACTCCAGGTGTCTCTGTTTTTCTAGTTGTTTCCTTTTTTGGCAGCGAGATATGAAATAACAAGGCCTCTAATATATGCTTTACAAGGGATTACCTATGGATTCCGAATTAATAGATAAAAATATCTTAAACTTTGTCCAGTGATTAATTCAATAAACAGTTAAAGTCCCCTCCAACAATAGCCAATCCAGATGCAAACTCTTTAAAATCAAGAAAAGCTTTTGTAAGAAATTCTGAAGAATAATTTGGGGGGCAATATATATTTAAAAGTGAGACGACCTCTCCATTCAAAGTCCCCTTCATAATAATATATCTGCCATGTTTGTCTTTGACACTGTCTAAAAGGTATCCTTTTATTAATTAATATAGCTGCTCCTCTGCTACTTTTTGTAAAATATGAGAAGTTAATCTGACCAGTCCATTTGTGTTTTAGATTAAGATGTTCGCTCTCACTCAAATGAGTTTCCTGCATCAAAGCTACATCTATATTCTCCCTGCAGAGTCTTTCCCTACAGGAAAAACTTTCTGTATTTTTATTTGTCCATGTAAACCTTACATTCCATGTACAAAGTCTTAAGTTACTGATTTGAGCCGTTACTTTAACTAAATAAAAATTAGATCAGGTGGCGCTCTTCCCGTCCAAAATCCCCATGATCGTTACTCTGTCGTTGCATTCAAAAAATAAATATGCATATCTCAAGGCATTACAACTAGTAGCCTACTAACACATATGAGAACAGGCCAAACTGGCAACATAGAAAAGAAAGGAAAATAATACAGGGAAAAAATAAAGCTTTGAAAAAAGAAGAAAATAAAAGAGGGGCATTTCCACATATATCTTTGGGGACAGCGTGCGATTCGCCCTTTCAATCTTAATGGGACCGCCCTTAGTATGCAGACTGAGAAATTCGGGGATCCACATTTGAAAGTAAGTAATGGCATCAGCACCCTCCGTCTCTTCGCGAAGGCCTAGAATTCAGATGTCGGCCTCTGTTCTCTAGGTCATTGATGTGTTCAGTAAGCATAGCGTTTTTTTTTTTTTTTTAAAGGTGAGCACGCGGGCTTGTGCATCCTCCGAAGATGCCTCCACTGCCATGATTCTCCACTTTGCCTCGTCTAGCTGATTAGTCACGCTCTCCAATTGCTAGGTGTGGTTATGCACTGTTTCTCATCTATTATTCCACCATCTTGCGTGCCCCACGTACAATGTTTTAAACATTGAAATACACATCAAACAGTAGAAAATGTGTACGATGTAGCGTTTTAGTTATAGCAGCCTACTTTTGACAAAGCTGAGATGCGAGAGAAATACGGTTATTTGATTTACGAACGCGCTGTGCTCATTTCATTCATAGTTTTCACTCATTTGTGTATCATATCATCATTCATATTGTCTCTCAATGTTTAAAACATTTAACTACACATCAAATAGTAGAATACAGTATTTTATTGATAGTACGCTACTATAGACAAAGCTCTGATTTCTGAGAGGCACAAACAGCAGCACTGCTAAGTTTACACTCATTCACTTAACACACGTTATTGCGTAGTGACTTTTAGGTTTAGGTTTAGCCTATGATTTTGTGCTGAACGGCTCACCTGTTATGACGAATATTTAGGGGTTCAAGCACGTAGTGCTGAAACCCTATTGTAATTGTAAGGGTTTTTAAAAGTCAAAAGTACGAAATGGCTCATTACTCCTGAACCGTTAGGCCTAGGCTCAAATGTCTTATATCGTTGGAATCCTTGGCTCAAGGTGGACAAGATGCATGTCTCCGATTTGCTCGTCACTGAAATTTCGGTAAAATTTTCAGGTATTTTGTTTTTTTTGAAAAACCTACTTTTCCTAGGTTTTTGACCCAATCGGAACCAAACCAGTGTAGAAATGTTCTCTGGAGTCTGAATATCATTAATTATCAAAAAAAGTTGCAATTTTGATTCACGGTCGCTAAGGGACGCCAAAACAAACAATGAGGGCGGAGCCACTTTAACTAAAAAAGATATATATCAAGAATGAAATGAGATATTTGCACCAAACTCGGTACACATGTGTTTATTTATTTATTTATTTATTTGTTTATTTGAAAAGGATCCCCATTAGCTGATGCCGAAACAACAGCTAGTCTTCCTGGGGTCCAAAGAATACATACAACATCCAATAATTACAATCACAATTACTACATACATACATACCACACAACATAGCACACAATCCAGCCTTACTCAACCAATCCAAACAATATTATGATGTTGAAAACAAATACAATCTTAGTCTTTTTTTAAAACCAGTTTTTCCCTTGATTTCACGAACCTCAACTGGAAGATTATTCCATAACACAATTGACCTGTACATCACAGTTCTCTTCATAGAGTCCGATTTAGGTAGGGGTAAAAAAATCTGTCCACTATTCGCCCCTCTTGTACAATGTAAATGCATAACAGAATAATATATTATTTTGTCATAAAAAAATTTAGGAGTCCGAGTGTTAATGATTCTATGAAAGTATACTAACATATTGACAGATAGTCTATGCTTAATCATCAGCCAAGCAAGACGTTCATGCATCTCTACTACACTAGTTCTCAAAGAACACCTTAGAACAAGCCTTGCAGCCTTGTTTTGAGCCACTTGTAATTTTTTTAAATGACTACTAGATGCAGCAGACCATACAACAGAACAATAATCTAAATGACACAAAACCAATGTACAAACAACCCGACTAAACAACTGTGAATTTAAAAAATGTGCACATTTACGCGTGTAGGGGCTCAATCTTTGGTCACGATAAAAAAAAAATCGCGTCCATTGGAAACTAGGTGGCACTATAACTTGAAAAAAACATGAAAACCGCTGTAACCATGCAAGCTTTAGTCCGATCGACTTTAAATTGAACATGCAGTGTCTTGGTCCAAGGGGGCATGACAGTCTGTGAGGACATTGGCGTATCTCAAAAAACATGGCCGCCATCGGCCAATGAAGTTTGAGCACCTATTAGACAAGGTTATTGGAGGCTGATCGGAACGAAACTCGGTGGGCATTTTCGACTCATGGTCCTAGAGGTCTGTGAGAATTTTGAAAGAAATCGGCCACTAGTTGGCGCTAACCTGTTTTACGCCTCAGTAATCACGTGGTGTTTCACAGATCCACACAATATGCATATCATTTGATAGATCTCCTCATACTGAATAACTTTGCCTCAAAAACCAATGCTGTCAATCAAATTGTTCATTAATTATTCGCGAATATGTGAAAAACCTACTTTTGCTAACTAGTCCTAGGTTTTTCGCCCAATCGGAAACAAACCAGTGCAAGACAAATCCTCTGGACTCTCTAGAAAAGCTATAATTAAAAGCAATAATTAACAAAAAAAAGTTGAACTTTACCCTTTGGGTCGCTATAACAGGTCATTTAGAAAATGGGCTTGGCTAAATATTCCCAAAAGCCTATAAATCCTAAACGAAAACTCAGAACTTCACGGAATTAAGTGAGCACATGCAGCATATGACTCTAAAGAAGCATGCCAACTTTTATGGAGATCGGACCATAGGTGGCGCTATAAGAAAAACATATAATTTTAATGGTTTTGGCTGAAAATGTATATAACTTTGGGTGTGGTCAACTTATTTATCACAGAAGTCATGTCCTTAGACTCCTTGCTGAGTCCAACGATACCAGACATTCCAGGTGTTGGCTTATGGTTTGTGCAACGTTGTGATTTAGTGCTTAAAAAACTTTTGCGAATATCTTCGAAACCGTTAGTCCGATCGAGACGAAACCAGAGTAGGAAACACGGAACCTAATCTGGTTTACTATATGTCAAAGCCTAAATGTCAATTTTGATAGGAAGTGGCAAAAAAAATTGAATCAAAGGTAATTGGGTCTTTTTTTTTCTGCTCTCAAATATGTCTTTAACTTAAAAACACAATGAGATATTTTCACCAAAATAACACATATAGGCCTATGTATGGACTCACTCCGAGGACACCCCAAAAAAGTGGTGGAGATCAGGCAATAGGTGGCACTATAATTGTCAAAAAACCTTTAAAGGTGCCATAGAATTGGAAAAATTTAATTTACCTTGGCATAGTTGCATAACAAGAGTTCAGTACATGGAAATGACATACAGTGAGTCTCAAACACCATTGTTTCCTCCTTCTTATGTAAATCTCATTTGTTTAAAAGACCTCCGAAGAACAGGCGAATCTCAACATAACACCGACTGTGACACAACTGTCGGGATCATTAATATGTACGCCCCCAATATTTGCATATGCCAGCTCATGTTCAAGGCATTAGACAAGGGCAGCCAGTATTAACGTCTGGATGTGCACAGCTGAATCATCAGACTAGGTAAGCAAGCAAGGACAATAGTGAAAAATGGCAGATGGAGCAATAATAACTGACATGATCCATGATATTTTTAGTGATATTTGTAAATTGTCTTTCTAAATGTTTCGTTAGCATGTTGCTAATGTACTGTTAAATGTGGTTAAAGTTACCATTGTTTATTACAGTATTCACAGAGACAAGAGCCATCACTATTTTCATTTTTAAACGCTTGCAGTCTGTATAATTCAAAAACACAACTTCATTCTTTATAAATCTCTCCAACAGTGTGTAATGTTAGCTTTAGCCCGTTAGCCATGGAGCACTATAAAACTCATTCAGAATCAAATGTAAAAATCCAAATAAATACTATACTTACATGATCTGATGCATGCATGCAGCATGCATGATGAACATTTTCTAAAGATCCATTTTGAGGGTTATATTAGCTGTGTGAACTTTGTTTATGCAATGTATTATAGAGTCACGAGCTCGGGGGCGTGGAGCGCGAGGATTTAAAGGGGTAGCAACCTGAATCGGCGCATTTATAATGATGCCCCAAAATAGGCAGTTAAAAAAATGTATAAAAAAAAATCTATGGGGTATTTTGAGCTGAAACTTCACAGACACATTCAGGGGACACCTTAGACCAGGGGTAGGCAAGTTCAGTCCTAGAGAGCCGCTGTCCTGCATAGGTTAGCTCCAACCTTGAAAAAAAAACCTTCAGCTGCCTATAGCCTTAGTAATCCTGAAGAGCTTGATTCGCTTGTTCAGGTGTATTTGGTTAAGGTTGGAGCTAAACTCAGCAGGACAGCGGCTCTCTAGGACCGAACTTGCCTACCCCTGCCTTAGACTTATATTACATCTTGTGAAAAAGCATTCTAGGGCACCTTTAAAAAACGTATTTTTCCTTAGTAAATTGCCTGTATTGGCTGTAAATGGTCTTTTCCATCTATGAACTGAGTGATTACATGTTTGCTAAATAAAACTTAATGTCTTTTTACGCATATGTGCTTCAAGGCCTAAAATGATTGAACCCCTATAAATGCTGCTTGTTTCAATGTGTAACCCTTATTCAAGTGTCCCCGAAAGCCTATAACACCTCAAGGAAAGCTCAGATATTCCTGAAAATAAGCAAGCACGTGTGACATGACTCTAAACAACCAATGTCATGGAGATCGTGACAATAGGTGCCTCCATAACCGTTAAAAAGGTGAAGAATGACAGTGTTCTTATTGTTATATTAGAAATTCCCTTAAACTGTCATCTCTTGCCACCAGATGGCAGCAGAAGGCCACTAATATAGTTCAAGGTTTCAAGGTTTTGCCATTTAAAATCCCTTTTAAACTATATAAATCCTTATAGTATTACAATTCTCATTTTGTCAAGATTTACCACTCCATTTGTTCATTTGACGTATGTTTTTGCAATAATATAACATTACAATTACATTGAAACCTGAAAATTATGATTTTTAAAGGGGAAACCTGGAATAAGCATTATATTACCTCATTATTGATTTCAAATATCAATATCTGCAACAAAATGTGTGTGCAATCACGTTTAATTAATGGAGTTAACATGGAAAATAAACTTAACACAAAACAGACACTTTTACAATGAAAGTGAGCCAATAAGAGGTCCTCTGCCGCCACCTGCTGTTTAAAATAGTAATTTTGTCATACTACTCACTAATATTGTTCTATAATTCATATTTAGACTTAATAAAATCATTATTATAACATGAACTATCACTTTTTTTGTCAAAATTAATCATTTCCATTAGAGTATTTGTTTTAACAGTTGTCAAGTCAAGTCAAGTCACCTTTATTTATATAGCGCTTTTTACAATGTAGATTGTGTCAAAGCAGCTTTACATTGATAACTGGTACATAATTTTGGCTGCACAGCAGCTCTTAAAGAATAGTGTCAATGCAGGCAGATCAGAAGCACTGTTTATTAAATGTCAAGAATACAGTTGTGCCACATTGAGTAAAATGAAACCTGAAAATTATGTTTTACTGAGATTTGCAGAAAACATCTTTACCAATCATGTATTTCAAATACTGAATCTACAAGAAAATAGGCGTCTGTGTTTGTTTGTGTAAGCATGCTTAATATGTATCAAGTATTATTGTTTAAGCCTTTTCTTTCTCCGTGTTTTAGCACATATCATAGCTGTTCCTCTGTGATTTAAGTGGTTACATCCTTGATAAATAAAACTTAATACCTTTTTATGCATAAGTGCATAAAGGCCTTAAATGCTTGAACCCCGATAAACGCTGCTTGCAGCTTTAATTAGGGGTTCAAGCGCATACCGCCGAAACTCTATTGTAATTGTTAAATTTTCCAAGGATGAGCATTCTCCCCTAAAACTGATTGTCCGATCAAGACGAAACCAGTCTAGGAAACACGAAACCTAAGTTGGTTAACTAAATGTCAAGCCCAAATGTCAAAATTTTGATAGGAAGTGGCAAAAAAATCCAATCAAAGTAGCTCATGGGTCATTTTTTTATGCTCTCATATACATAAGTATCTATAACTCTAAAATGAAATGAGATATTTTCACCAAAATTAACACGCATATTTATGGGCACACTCTGAGGACACCCCAAAAAAATGTTGGAGACCGGAACATAAGTGGCGCTATAACTGTGAAAAAAACTTTTAAAAACCATATATTTCGTACTAAATTGCCTGTATTGGCTGTAAATGGTCTTTTCCATCTATGATCTAAGTGTTTACATGCTTAATTTATGAAATATAATACCTTTTTATGTGCTTAAAGGCCTTAAATGCTTCAACCCTGGTAAATGCTGCTTGCAGCTTTTAATTATTATTATTATTTTGCCATAAAACTGATCGGGCAGCCCTTTCATCGCTTGCTATGGTTGATGAGTCGGATTTGATTGCGTGGATCTATTGAGAACTGTCTGATGACCTTGAACATGGAAGAGTGAATCCAGATTGAAATGTGGTGTTAGATCATCTGTGCACTGTTGTGGTGGAGTTCTACTGTTTGTTTTTCGAAGTGGGGTCTGTTTCCTGACATTTGGTTGCTCAAACACGCACCTCTCAGCGCTCGGCAGTCTGCTGGCCCTACTACAGTTAAGATGGCCTTATTGAATGCAAGGTCAATATCGAATAAATCTTTTATTTTAAATGACTTCTTTACATTTCACTCCTTAGACTTTTTTTATTTGTTACTGGGAGCTGGTTAAAACAGGGTGACTTAATGCCTCTTGCTGAGATTGCTCCAGTTGACTGCTTTTTTCAGTTCTCCACGGGCCTCTGGACAGGGTGGTGGAGTGGCAACAATTTTTAAAAATGATTTTAAATGCAAGACTGTACCTACGGACACTTTTTCCAGTTTTGAGGTCCAGTTATTAAAGGTTGATTTAAAGGGTCCTGCACTATGTGCTTTGATTTACAGACCCCCTAAATGCAATAAGGATTTTATTCATCAGTTTTCTGATTTTCTCTCTGATCTGGTGACTCGGGCTGATAGACTATTGATTCTTTGGGATTTTAACATTCATCTCTGCTGCCCTTCGAAACTGTTGGTCAAAGAATTTTTGATTCTTTTAGAGTCTTTGAACTTTGTACAATCTGTATGTAGTCCAACTCACAATTTGGGTCACACACTCGATCTTGTGCTGTCTCGAGGCTTTTTGATTTCAAATCTGGAGGTTATTGATGCATGTATGTCTGACCATTATCCAATTTTGTTTGAATCCGAGTGCTTTCTCCCATCATCTATTTGCTCCCAGCCTTCATGTCTCTCTTGATTTATTCCCTCTAACACTGCAAATTTGTTTTCTGAATATTTCTTTTTACATTTTAATAATAATTTTCTTAACGAAACGGATACTGAATGCTTGGTTGAGGAATTTATAAAGTATCCTCTGTAGCTCTGGACGCTGTTGCTCCGCTTAAGTGTAAAAAGTTGAAGGTTGCTGGCCAGCCATGGTTCAATAATGCCACCTGCGCTCTCAGACAAGTGTTGAAAAGTGGAGCGAAAGTGGAAAAAAGTTAGGCTCCAGGTTTCATTTGATATTTTAAAATCGAGTCTGTTCAACTATCAGACGGCAGTATGAAAGGCAAAGTCTGATTTCTTTTCTCAATTAATTGAGACAACGCAAAGAGACCGAAAGTACTGTTTGACACGATTGATTCTCTTCTAAACCCTTTCCTGCTTTCCTGTAGCTCAGTGGTTAGAGCGTGGCACTAGCAATGCCAAGGTCATGGGTTCGATCCCAGGGATTGCACATACTCAGATACAAATGTATAGTGTAATGCAATGTAAGTCGCTTTGGATAAAAGCGTCAGCCAAATGCATAAATGTAAATGTAAATGTAAACCCGACTATGAATGAATACTTTATCTGAAGCCTCTGCAGAGCTCTGTAAAGAATTTTTTTTAAAACATTTCACTTAAATTAATGATATTAGATGCTCTATTGTTTACTCTGAACTGTGTCAATTGCAACTGTCTTGCCCTATGAGTTGTCTAACTTTCAACCAGTTTCTTCAATTTAATTAGCAGATATAATCTCTACTATGAAGTGTTCTGGTTCCAAGTTAGATATTATCCCGGCTCGTCTTTTTAAGGATGTTTTTTCTACCATTAGTCCTATGGTAACAGCTATAGTTAACAGCTCTTTAGCCAAAGGTGTTGTTCCAGCTAGTTTTAAACATGCAATTGTGCAACCTCGGTTGAAAAAAACCTCAACTTGATCCGGAAATGTGTAGTAACTATCGACCAATCTCTAAACTGCCTTTCATCTCTATGCTTTTGGAGAAAGTAGTGTTTTCACAGCTTCAGTCTTATTTGGATTCTTTTAATATTTTGGACATGTTCCAATCTGGTTTTAGATCATTACATAGCACTGAGTCAGCTCTGTTGAGGGTCACAAATGATATCTTGCTTGCTCTGGATTCAGGCTCTTGCGTTGTGCTGGTTTTGTTGGACCTGAGTGCGGCATTTGATACCATTGACCATAACATTCTTCTTGAACGACTAGAATGTATTGTTGGTGTCAAAGGCACTGTATTGCAATGGTTTGCTTCTTACCTTGAGAATAGAAAATTTGCACCTGTTTTGTGTGGTGTGCCCCAGGGATCAATTTTGGGACCTTTATTGTTTCCCCTTTACATGCTTCCCTTGGCCCTCATTATTCAGAAATACAACATTTCATATCACTGTTATGCAGACGATTCCCAGTTTTACCTTCCAGTAAGGCTTGACACCACTAGTTCATCTGATGTGTTATTGAAACAAGAGGTGGATGGCAAACAATTTTTTGCAGCTAAATGAGGATAAAACAGAGGTTTTAATTCTAGGTTGTCCTGCAAACTCCTCTCCTGCACTGGAAGCCCACTTAAGTCCTCTTTCAACAAATGTACACAAACAAATAAAAAACCTTGGAGTGATCTCTGACTCTTCACTATTTTTTGATAAACAAATTAGTGCTGTTATTAGAGGAAGTTTTTTCCATTTAAGATCTATTGCAAAGTTGAAGCATCTCCTTTCAAGCAAATATTTAGAAGTTGTGAATCATGCTCTTGTAACTTCACAATTAGATTATTGCAACTCTCTTTATTCTGGTCTCCCTCTGTCTTCATTATCACGATTGCAAGTTGTTCAAAATGCAGCCGCAAGACTTCTGACTGGGTCTAAAAAGAGGGACCACATTTCCCCTATTTTAGCATCACTTCACTGGCTTCCCATTAAATTTAGAGTTGATTTTAAGATCCTTATGTTTGTTTATAAGGCGTTGTTTGTCCGTGCACCAAGATATATAAGTGATCTTCTTGTACCATACTGTCCCGCTAGGGCACTTAGATCTTCTACTCACTTGCTCTTAACTGTGCCTCGGTGTCGCTATAAATCAAAGGGTGATCGGGCCTTTTCTGTGGCTGGGCCCAAGCTTTGGAATGGTCTCCCCTATCATGTGAGGTCTGCTCCTTCATTGAACACTTTTAAATCTCTTAAATCGTATTTTTATTCTTTAGCGCTTGGAAACCTGTAATTATTCTTGTGTAGATCTGTTTTGTACTTTGTACAGCACTTTGGAACAATTTATATTGTGTTTAAATGTGCTTTATAAATAAATGTTGTTGTTGGAAATTTTTTCCACCATTTTACATTTTGTCCAAAATCTACTTTTGCAAACTAATCCTAGGTTTTTTGACCGATCGGAACCAAACCAGTGCAGAAATGTTCTCTGGAATCTGAATATCAATAATTATCAGAAACAAGTTGAAATATTGATTCACGGTTGCTAAAGGGCGCCAAAACGTACGATTTGGGTGGAGCCACTTTTACTAAAATGGCTATAACTCGAGAACCAAATGAGATATCTTTACCAAACTCAGAACACGTGTATAGGCTCAGTGTTTGATCACAGTAAAAAAAACTGCGGCGATTGGCTCAATAACTTAAAAAAAACTTGAAAACAGCTGTAACTATGCAACCGTTAGTCCAATCGACTTTAAATTTGGCATGCAGTGTCTTGGTCTAAGGGGGCATGATAGTCTATGAGCACATTGGCGTATCTCGAAAAACATGGCCGCCATTGGCCAATGAAATTTGATCACCTATTATACAAGGTTGGTCTTTTCCATCTATGATCATATAATGTTCATATCATTTGTTAGATCTGCTCATTCTGAGCAACTTTGCCTCAAGAACCACTGCTGTCAATCAAATCATTTATTAAATATTCAGGAACATTTTAAAAACCTACTTGTGCAAACTAGTCCTAGGTTTTTTGCTAAATCTGAATAAAACCAATGTAGTACAATTCTCTGCACTCTAGATTAATAATTATAAAAAAAAAAAAGAAATTTGCATTTGGATGACTATACTTGGTCATTTCAAAATGTGGCCTTGACCAAGTCAAGTCAAGTCACCTTTATTTATATAGCGCTTTTTACAATGCAGATTGTGTCAAAGCAGCTTTACATTGATAACTGGTACATAATTTTGGCTGCACAGCAGCTCTTAAAGAATAGTGTCAATGCAGGCAGATCAGAAGCACTGTTGATTAAATGTCAAGAATACTGTTGAATATCAAATGTCAAGTCAAATGTCAAGTGTCCCCAACTAAGCAAGCCAAAGGCGACAGCGTCAAGGAACCCAAACTCCATCAGGTGACATCAGGTGGCAAACAGGTGGCAATCAGGTGGCAAACAGGTGTTAAAATGGAGAAAAAAACCTTGGGAGAAACCAGGCTTAATCAGGGGGCCAGTTCTCCTCTGGCGAACAGTGCTTTGTTACGAATCAGGTTGCTATCATAAGTCTGATAGGATTGCAACAATCAAAGTGTTTATTTCAGTTCCATCCAGTTGAGGATCGTATTCATCACACCGGAATGGACGGTTTGTTGAGGAACTGTGCTACTGGCTGTCGTGTTGATGAGGCCTTCACGATGGATGATCTAGTTGACTCGATCTCTGCTGATACTTCAGGGCTGCGTTGTGGTCATGTCCAGTTGAGGATCATATTCATCACGCTGGTATGGACGGTTTGTTGAGGAACTGTGCTACTGGCTGTCGTGTTGATGATGTCTTCACAATGGATGATCTAGTCGACTCGATCTCTGCTGATACTTCAGGGCTGCGTTGTGGTCATGTCCAGTTGAGGATTGTATTCATCACGCCGGTATGGACGGTGTCCCCCGAAAGCCTATATCTCTTTGAGGAATGCTCAGATCTTCTTGAAAATTTGTAAGAACATGTGACATATGACTCTATACAAGCATGCAAGCATCTACATTTCAGCCAGATCGGGCAAAATGTGGCTCTATAAGAGTTACAAAGGTGAAAAATGACAATGTTTCTATGATTTATAATGGCATATTCACTGAGATTGCCATTAAACCACCAGGTGGCAGCAGAAGACTACTCATTGGTTCATCCTGCTCACTAAAATATTTCTATTCAATTCTTTTTCAATTGAATTCACATTTTAACTAAAATCATTATAATAACATTAAAAATCACATTTTGTCGAGGTTTACCACTTCAATTGTTCATTTTAGGTATTACTTTCTCCAATAATATCACATTTTGATTGCAATGAGACCTGAAAATGATGTTTTAAAGGGGAAACCTGGAATAAGCATATTCTTACCTATCATTTATTTCAAATATCTATATCTACAACAAAATGTGTGTGTAAGCATGTTTAATGGAGTTAACATGGAAAACGTACTTCAAACCAAAAACAGAGAGCCAATGGCTGGTCTTCTGCTGCCCTCTGCTGGTCAAAATAGTCATACTACTCATTAATATTGTTCTATAATTCATATTTAGACATTATAAAATCACTATTATAACATTTCCAATCACATTTTGTCAATATTCATCACTTAATATCTTTGAAGTATTAATATTGACAATCGTGCCACATTATAGGGAATGTGAAACCTAAAGGAGACTTGCAGTAAACATTTTGTTGCCCATCATATTTTTCAACAATATCTGCGGGAAAATGACTTGGAGATTAGGAATAAGCTTTTTTTTCTTTTTTTTTACTAATAATTCATTTAAAATATCTATAAAACAGAAATGTGTGTGTGTCTGTGTAGCCAATAACTACTCAATAAATGCTATAAGCACATGAGACATATGACATGACATTGGGCAATAGTTCAGTTTTTTTTTTGCTTTCAAATTCATATTTGGGCATTATAAAATCATTATAATAACATTTAAAATCATATTTTGTCAATGGTTATCAATGCCATAGACTTAATTGCATTGGCTGTAATACTAATTTTGCCCTATAGAGGGGGCCACAGGTGCTGGTCCTAAACTGGTCCTGAGCTGGAGCTAGTTGCTTAGGACCAGCTTAGGACCAGCACTTGACCAGCTCATGACCAGCTAAGGACCAGCATAAACCAGCTTCCATGCTTCAAAACATACCTAATCAGCATATGCTGTTTTTTTCAACAGGATAATAAGAGTTTGTCTCTCATTATCAATCGCTCCAGCGGCCTCGTTTAGCTCCAACAGCACTCGCCCTACTCACTATGCATCATACTACAGTAACGTTAATAATCTCATCCATGAACATGATTTCTGCTCGAGTCCTGTCCCGATTCTTTTCCACTGACTGTGAGGTGAAGACGACATCTCCCAAGAATCCGCGCTCAAACTCAGTGTCATCAAGCTACGCCTTTGTTTTGAATAGGCAACCTCTAGCGTCGAAAAATGTACATATTGTAGCTTTAAGGTTTGAATGCCGTCTGCTGTGTTGTGACCGAAAGAGCACGCAAGAGCGGTGGCACGTGCAAAACTGTTAATAGGCTATATAACTTGGTGATAAATGTACTCCCGCTCTTGTGTGCTCTTTCGGCCACAACACAGCAGACGGCACTCAAATCTTCACTACATAGGCTATATAGTTCTTCATAGTTACAAACCCGAACCCAATCCGAACGCGAAGATATTAATGAAACATTGACCTGAACCCGACCCGAAACCCGCGAGTTCTTAGGGACCCATTGGGCTCGGGTCGGGTAGCAGACCTCTAGCCTGCGGTAGCGTTTGCATCAAAAGTGAAGCTTACTTTAGGCTTAACAGTAGTTGTTTGGTCACATGAATTAATAAACAGCTGAAACATGACTTTTTTTATTTCCTTTGTGCCACCTTCACGTGAATCTCGTTTTTACCTTAATAAAGCTTGGCACCACCATTACAGTCTTCCAAAGGTTTGTTTACAGTGCAAAAATCTAGCTTGCTTTGATTCTTTTACTTCTATAAAACACAAATGAAATACAGTAGATTGTGATCTGGTTGTGCTTATTTGTTTTAGGTTTATAAGATTGGAAAGCTGAAATGAAGCTATAACAAATGACCTTAAAACCACTAGGTTTTGTTAGGAATATGTTAATATTCACTCCTCAATAGTGAAGCACACAGCAGACAAAACTCACGGCTGATTCCAACAGATTTTGACATTAACATGTTGCTTGACGTAGCTAATATTCTGATAAGCATTAAACATATGTTGTAGTACATTTTTTTTATTAGATTAAACAATTTTTTTTGTCTGTACTCTTTAATATAGAATATGGTACATGTATAAAATTCATTTTTATCATTATTTCTTTTCATTGTCTTATTCACAAAGCCTACATGCCTTAAATTTGGCCAGAATTAAGCTGTTTTTACCTTTTTGAAAACTTTGCATTGGATGTCTGAAGCCAAGTTTATGACTTTTTATTGGGCTGCAATCTGTGAATTCTTGTGGTCTTGTTGTAGACTTGACGCCAGCAGAAAACATCAAAGGCTTGACTATTTTAGATCCCCTCAAAATACTGTTAAGATCTTTATGATTTTTGTTGTGCTGTTCCAGCATCAAAGTATTTAATAAACTGAAGCCATTCGTGGTCATTGGTGATACACGAAGGTTTCTAGGTCAATGACAGCCTCATCCATAGTGTCACATGTACATGCTCCAGACTAACATTTGAGAGCAGTGGCGCTGGTGCCACTAAGTTCTACAGAAGGTGGATGATTTGATGGCGCTATTTTTTTTGTTTGTTTTTTTTAAATCATGAAGGTAATTTAATCATATTACTATTGTTTTGCATTAATAAGTGCAGTTACTAATAATATTACATGTTTATTCATTGGAAATTTGACAGTACAGCACTGAGTTTGAATTGAGATGCAGATAAAATTAACTTATTAACAGTAATGTGCAATAATTTTTATAGGGAAAAATGTAAATATTCTATTCTTATTAAATGTACCATACTGAACAGACTGACAGCTTCAGTGATTATAAAAGGAGCGCTCTTTACTTGCTTTCTGTGTAATTCAGTCACAATTTGAAGATTATTAGGGAGTCAATAAGTGCTCCTCTGCTGCCATCTAGTTTTTTGTTTTGTTTTGTTTTTTTTTTTGCCTAGAAGTGTTAGTTTTCCTTTGTCTTTAAACTTTTAGTATTACAATTCATCACATTAAAAATAACTTTGAAATTGGATAATATTTAGAGCTTTTAAATCCTGGAAAAAGTGTAAAGCACTTTAAAAAGTCCTTGAAAAGTTCTTGAATTTCACTCTCAAAAGTTTTCAAGAACCCTGAAATTAATAATGTAAAAGCATTCGACTATTTCTGCCACAATACCATAGTTTCAATAAGTGTTACTAAATTAAATCCATGGTCATTTGTGGACTGGGTAGCCTTAACTTAAACAGTCATACTCTGCTTGCTTCCAATTCCTTACACACACCACTTGAACCTTCTATGAAATAATCATTCATAAAATTTTAATAGGTTAAAGTGAATTACAAGGGTGTTTGCAAGGGGCTGTTTATATTATCTTGCATCATGAAAGCATTCTGAGGTGCAAGTATGTTCTGAGACTCAGCCGAATGCACGAGCGCTCTTCTTCGTTAACTTTTGAGCTTGCGGTTACAAACTAGCCAAGAGCGCCACCTGCTGTTAAAAACTAAGCTCAGAATTGATTCGAGAGAGAATCGCATGCATTTGGAAAATCTCAAAATCAATCCACTAATAGATAAGCATCGATTTATTGTCGCAAACCTAGTATAAAGTTTGGAACGACATAACAGTGAGTAATTGATGACAGAAATTTCATTTTTGGGTGAACTATCCCTTTAAACTATCCCTTTCTATACAGGCTGGAGACTCATCGCTTGGTTGTATGTGTATATATTATTCAGAGGTTGCTTTTTTTTTTCTTTTTTTTTTGATGACAGTTGATGACGGTTTTTTCACCTTTACTGGACAGGACTGTTGGATGAGAGACAGGAAACAATGGGAGAGGCGAGCAAGAAGTAGAAAAGTACCTTTAGCTGGGAGGTGCTGCTGTGCCTCAATATTGATGTGCTGCCCATAAGGCTATCATTCTGACAGAGCTTTCTCTAAACTCAGGATACTAGGGGCTGATTATTCTCTTATGTCTCATTTAGGCATCAGCTTTGTCCTCTGCTGCGAGTTGCATAAACTTAGCATTGTTTCATATTAATTTAAGAACTAGTTTGACAAAGTAGCAGTTAACCAAAGGGCAATCAGTCTTACTTTTCCGATTCAAATTCAACAGATATGCCTTTTTATGTAACTGACTTTAAAAAGGTTTTACCAGGCTTGAAAAAAAAAAATTAAAAAAAAAATAGATGTCTAAGTTTTAAGAAGTTTTTCCAACCAGCCCCAGATGATTTCAGTTTTATTTTAGGAGAAATATGTTAAATTAAAATTTTTTACTAATATTGTAAACACTGAAAATTTTATTTAAATTGCATTATACATTTCAGAATATGAAGGGTTACTCGTTTAAATGTATCTTCAATGCCCAGCATACAGCACATATTCCAAACAAGGGATTAGACAAGTGTAAGATGTTTAAGATAAATACTTTCTTTTTAACAAATGTAATACTAGTGTACCAGCAGGGCTGGGGAGTAACGAAATACATGTAACAACGTTACATATATAAAATACAAAATTTGAGTAACTGTATTTCGTTAGTTACTTTTTAAATAGATGGTAATCAAATTACAGTTACATTCAAAAAGTATTTTAGATTACCAAAGTGATTACTTTGAATTTTAATGTCATTTATTTCATTTAATAGGCTATTAACGTAAGCTGTTTGAGGATTTTTAACCAACGAGCCAATTGTTGATGATTCTCCGACTCTGTCTGTTTAAAAAAACAAAAACAAAACGCGCTGCCTGTTCAGATATTAGCAACCTGCAGAGTGCAGACATGTAATGGCACGCAAAAAATGGATGGGAAAACAGGGCATAATGCATTTCTCTAGTGGAAATTCAAAGACAGTTTTACTTATAAACATGAAAAAGGACGTACAGTAACATCAGTGCAATGCAAGCTATGTCTACCTGCAACAAAACTTCTATCGGCTTCAAAGGATTCAACATCTAATCTGAAAAAGCATCTTGAGGTAGGCCTAAGCTGTTCTTTGTCTTTAAAAATGTTATTTTCCTTATTTACTCCTTATTCTCCTATTTACTAATACGTTGAGCTTTTTGTGGTTATCATTAGCCTACGATTAATATTTATAAGAATTTATTAGGTCTTTGAAAAATAACACAAAATCCTCATAGAATTAACATCCACTTAATCATGCGTTAAATAATGTTTTATAAAGCAAATTTCTTGGTGTACGACAAACTTTAAATCTTAATAAATTCCAAATGTTTAGGTAGGCCTATATGGCGCGTACGCGAGTTCGTGATCAAAAATAGAGATGCAGTAGCCACTGGTCATAAATCCAAAGGTTTTTTTGTTTTATTTTGGTCTATCTTTATTCTGGGCTTGCAAACAAACTGCTTTGTAATAATTTCCCAAAATTTCAGGAAATATTTACTAAGCCTGTCAACAGGACGTTAACACAGGCACACGCTGAATATGGACACAAAGAGAACAGACGCGCCCGCAGAGAAAATACTGTACCATGCACAAGCTCACTGTTCGCGAAATATAGGAAGAATAAAATAAATATTGAATTGGGGTTGATATGAATGTATCTCTGAAGGGAACTGTCTTCAGAAAAGTTTTGTAATTTTCATAATTTCACAAAGGTAAAGTCAGACCATGCTGTTTTTGCTGTTAATCTTGAAATTATACAATAATTTAAATGAAAAACAACTGATCATGCTCATGTTCATAACATCTTTGTTGGGACTGTGATAAGTCAAGTCACCTTTATTTATATAGTGCTTTTTACAATGCAGATTGTGAAAAAGCAGCTTTACATTGATAACTGGTATATAATTTTGGCTGGACAGCAGCTCTTAAGGAATAGTTTCAATGCAGGCAGATCAAAGCACTGTTGATTATCAAATGTCAAGTCAAATGTCAAGTGTCCCCAACTAAGCAAGCCAAAGGCGACAGCGGCAAGGAACCCAAACTCCAACAGGTGACATCAGGTGGCAAACAGGTGGCAAATAGGTGTTAAAATGGAGAGAAAAAAAACCTTGGGAGAAACCAGGCTTAGTCGGGGGCCAGTTCTCCTCTGGCAAACAGTGCTTTGTTACGATTCAGGTTGCTATCATAAGTCTGATAGGATCGCAACATTCAAAGTATTTATTTCAGTTCCATCCAGTTGAGGATCGTATTCATCACACCAGTTGACTCGATCTCTGCTGATACTTGCGTTGTGGTCGTGTCCAGTTGAGGATCACATTCATCACGCCGGTATGGATGGTTTGTTGAGGAACTGTGCCACTGGCTGTCGCGTCGATGAGTCCTTCACAATGGATGATCTAGTTGACTCGATCTCTGCGATACTTCAGGGCTGCGTTGTGGTCCTGTCAGGGTGCCGGTCCTCGGTCTCACCTGGATACGGCCCGGATCCGGTTGACCACGGTAAACCTCGGGATAAACAGAAAGACTAATATTAGTGTAGATGCCATTCTTCTTCTAATGTAACGAGTACATCTGGTGTTATAGGAAGTGTTCCTGGTTCCGGCTGACCTAATTTATGCAGCCTAATAATCCTTTAACGGATTGGAAAATATAAATTTATAATGTGTTATGTGTATGCCAGGTTAAAATGATGCGTTTTTAGTCTAGATTTAAACTGACAGAGAGTGTCTGCTTCCCGAACAATGCTAGGAAGATTGTTCCAGAGTTTAGGTGCCAAATCGACGCCAAATTCTCTCTCGACGCAGAATCAACGAGGAAATCACGCGGTGGTGGTACGTGCTTTTACATCAACGAAAGGTGGTGTTCAGATGTAACTGTGTTAAAGGAGATGTGCTGTCCCGATCTTGAAACACTCTTCATTAACTGCAAGCCGTTCTATTCGCCGCGGGAGTTTTGCTCGTTCATTCTGGTGAGTGTATACATTCCTCCGCAAGCGCACGTGAGCTCGGCTTTACAGATACTCGCTGATATGATCACAGAGAGCGAGCAACAACACCCGGACTCTGTTCTAATCATTCTCGGGGACTTTAATAAAGCGGTTCTCTCACGTGAACTTCCAAAATACAGACAGCATGTTACTTGTCCCACCAGAGACAGTAATACACTGGATCATTGTTACACAGCAATAAGGGATGCATATCACTCTGTCCCACGGGCAGCTTTGGGGCTCTCTGATCACTGTCTAGTTCATCTCATACCGACCTACAGACAGAAACTAAAATCAGCTAAACCTGTAGCAAAGACTGTAAAGAGATGGACCACCGAAACAGAGCAGGCTTTACAATCCTGTTTCGAATGGACTGATTGGAGTGTTTTTGAAGCTGCTGCCAGCGATCTGGACGAGCTCACAGAGACTGTTACATCATATATCAGTTTCTGTGAGGATTTGTGCATTCCTACAAAGACTCATTTCACTTACAACAATGACAAACCCTGGTTCACTGCAAAACTCAGCCAGCTCCGTCAGGCCAAAGAAGATGCTCGCAGAAAAGGGGACAGAGTCTTGTACAAACAGGCCAAATACACACTGGAAAAGGAGATTAGAGTGGCAAAGAGGAATTATTCTGATAAACTTCGGAATCAGTTCTCTTCTAATGACACAGCTTCAGTGTGGAAAGGTCTAAAAGACATCACCAATTACAAGACACCATCCCCCAGCTCTGTGGCAAATCAACACCTGGCAGACGATCTGAACGAGTTTTATTGCAGGTTTGAGAAATCACCATCACCATCATCATCATCATCATCATCATCATCATCATCATCATCATCATCATCATCATCATCATCATCATCATCATCATCATCATCATCATCATCATCATCATCATCATCATCATCATCATCATCATCATCATCATCATCATCATCATCATCATCATCATCATCATCATCATCATCATCATCATCATCATCATCATCATCATCATCATCATCATCATCATCATCATCATCATCATCATCATCATCATCATCATCATCATCATCATCATCATCATCATCATCATCATCATCATCATCATCATCATCATCATCATCATCATCATCATCATCATCATCATCATCATCATCATCATCATCATCATCATCATCATCATCATCATCATCATCATCATCATCATCATCATCATCATCATCATCATCATCATCATCATCATCATCATCATCATCATCATCATCATCATCATCATCATCATCATCATCATCATCATCATCATCATCATCATCATCATCATCATCATCATCATCATCATCATCATCATCATCATCATCATCATCATCATCATCATCATCATCATCATCATCATCATCATCATCATCATCATCATCATCATCATCATCATCATCATCATCATCATCATCATCATCATCATCATCATCATCATCATCATCATCATTCACACCTCCAACAACCCCCCTCTCCCCCACACCTACAATTCAGTTCAGTGAAGATGATGTGCGCCAGGTCTTCAGAAAGAACAAGAGAAGAAAGGCACCAGGCCCAGACAGCGTTTCACCAGCCTGTCTGAAAACCTGCGCTGACCAGCTGGCCCCCATCTTCACACAGATCTTCAACAGGTCACTGGAGCTGTGCGAAGTCCCCTCATGCTTCAAACGCTCCACCATCATCCCCGTCCCAAAGAAACCCAAAATTACTGGTCTTAATGACTACAGACCTGTGGCTCTAACGTCTGTGGCCATGAAGTCATTTGAAAGACTGGTTCTGGCTTATCTGAAGGACATCACTGGACCCTTACTGGACCCCCTGCAGTTTGCTTACCGAGCAAACAGGTCTGTGGATGATGCAGTCAATATGGGACTGCATTATGTTCTCCAGCATCTGGACAGACCAGGGACTTATGTGAGGATCCTGTTTGTGGACTTCAGCTCTGCTTTTAACACCATCATCCCATCACTCCTCCAGCCCAAACTAACTCAGCTCTCCGTGCCCACCTCTGTCTGTCAGTGGATCACCAGCTTCCTGACAGACAGGCAGCAGCTAGTGAGGCTGGGAAAATTCTCATCCAGCACCCGCACCATCAGCACCGGCGCCCCTCAGGGCTGTGTCCTCTCCCCACTGCTCTTCTCCCTCTACACCAACGACTGCACCTCTAAAGACCCCTCTGTCAAGCTCCTGAAGTTTGCGGACGACACCACAGTCATCGGCCTCATCCGGGACGGAGACGAGTCTGCTTACAGACTGGAGGTTGAACAGCTGGCTGTCTGGTGCAGTCTTAACAACCTGGAGCTCAACACGCTCAAGACAGTGGAGATGATCGTGGACTTCAGGAGAAACCCCCCTGCTCTCCCCCCACTCACCATCATGAACAGCACTGTGACTGCAGTGGAGTCATTCAGGTTCCTGGGCACCACCATCTCACAGGACCTGAAGTGGGACATTCACATTGACTCCACTGTGAAAAAGGCCCAGCAGAGGTTGTACTTCCTTCGCCAGCTGAGGAAGTTCAACCTGCCACAGGAGCTGCTGAAACAGTTCTACTCTGCCATCATTGAATCCATCCTCTGCACTTCAATTACCGTCTGGTTCAGCTCAGCTACCAAATCTGACCTCAGAAGACTACAGAGGGTAGTCCGGTCTGCTGAGCGAATCATTGGCACAACCCTCCCCACTCTCCAAGAACTGTACTTATCCAGAGTGAGAAAAAGGGCAAAGAAAATCACTCTGTACCCCTCACATCCAGCACACTCCCTCTTTGAACTGTTGCCATCTGGTCGACGCTACAGAGCCCTGAGCACCAGAACGACCAGACACAGGAACAGTTTCTTCCCTCAGGCAATCCATCTCATGAACACTTGACAAACACGGAACACACAACACTATTACACATTATTTACTTAAAACACTTAGTTATATTTCAAATTTGCACATATAACTGTACATACAATTGTCTATTTTTTTTTTTTTGCACTTTGTCTATCTTGTAAATTTGTATATTATTATTTTATTCTTTTTATTATGTGTCTTGTCGCTGTCACTCTGTTGCACTGTGGAGCTTCTGTCACTAAAACAAATTCCTAGTATGTGTAAACAACATACCTGGCAATAAAGCTCTTTCTGAAATAGGAGAGGGATCTACCGCCTGCGGTTGATTTTGATATTCTAGACTTAACAGAGCAGCCATCAAGTGTTAGACAGTATTCTAGGTTATTACGTGAAGAAGTTTTTGGTCCAAAAATTAGAATCTCTGTTTTTTCTGAATTTAGTAGTAGGAAATTACTGGTCATCCAGTTTTTTTATCAGCTATACATTCTGTTAATTTTGTGAATTGGTAAGTTTTGTCAGGGCGCGAAGAAATATAGAGCTGAGTATCATCAGCGTAACAATGAAAACTAACGCCTTGCTTCCTAATGATATCTCCCAAGGGTAGCATGTACAGAGTGAAAAGCAACGGTCCTAGTACTGAGCCTTGCGGTACTTCATATTGAACTTGTGATTGATATGACCTCTCTTCATTTACTACTACAAACTGATTACGGTCAGATAAGTATGATTTGAACCATGACAATGCAATTCCACTAATGCCAAAATAGTTTTCGAGTCTATTTAAAAGAATATTGTGATCAATAGTGTCAAATGCGGCACTAAGATCCAGTAACACCAATAGGGAGATACAACCACGATCTGATGATAAGAGCAAATCATTAGTAACTCTAATGAGAGCAGTCTCAGTACTATGGTACGGTCTAAATCCTGACTGGAAATCTTCACAGATACTATTTCTTTCTAAAAAGGAACATAGTTGTGATGAAACTGCCTTCTCTAGTATTTTTGACAGAAAAGTGAGATTTGAGATTGGCCTGTAATTGACTAATTCTCTAGGATCAAGTTGTGGTTTTTTTAATAAGAGGTTTAATAATAGCCAGCTTAAAAGTTTTTGGTACGTATCCTAGTGATAAAGATGAATTAACAATATTAAGAAGAGGATCTATGACCTCTGGAAGCATCTCTTTCAATAGCTTAGTCGGTATAGGGTCTAACATACATGTTGTTGATTTTGATGATTTAACAAGTTTAGACACTTCTTCCTCATGAACCCCTGAATTTTTCCTCAGGTACACTACAATGCACTGTCTGATGCGATACTGTAGTAGACGGTTGCATGGTTATAATTTTTTCTCTAATATTATCAATCTTGCAAGTAAAGAATTTCATAAAGTCATTACTGCTGTGCTCTTTGGAAACATCAGAAGTTGAAGCTTTATTTCTTGTTAATTTAGCCACTGTATCAAATAAATACCTAGGGTTGTATTTATTTTCTTCTAAAAGTTTTGAAAAATAGGCAGATCTAGCAGTTTTTAAGGCCTTTCTGTACTCAATCATTCTCTCTCTCCATGAAATGCGAAATACTTCTAGTTTTGTTTTCTTCCAGCTGCGTTAAATTTTTCTGGCTGCCCGAGGGGCCAGAGGGCCCGAGTGTGCTCATTGTACCATGGCATTGAATTAATTTCCTTAATCTTTTTTAAACGCAAAGGAGCAACTTAGTCTAATGTGCTGGAAAAGACAGAGGCAATAGTTTCTGTTGCAACATCGAGATCTTCTAAGCTGTCTGGTATGCCAAGGCGATGAAACAGATCAGGAAGATTATTTATAAAGCGATCTTTAGTGGTAGAAATGATGGTTCTACCATATTTATGGCAGGGAGGCAATTTAGCCGCTTTGACTAAATGTACTATACACGAGACTAAATAATGATCTGAGATGTCGTCACTCTGCTGCAGAATTTCAACAGCATCAATATCGATTCCATATGACAATATTAGATCTAAAGTATGATTACAACAATGGGTGGGTCCTGACACGTGTTGTCTAACTCCAATAGAATTTAGAATATCTGTAAATGGCAATCCCAATGAGTCTTTTTTATTATCTACATGGATATTAAAATCACCAACAACAAGGACTTTATCTGCAGCTAGTACTAATTGTGATAGAAGATCGGCAATTTCTTTGATAAAGTCTGTATGGTGTCCTGGTGGCCTGTATACAGTAGCCAGCACAAATGTCAACTTACATAATGTTGCGTAAAGCACCATCACTTCGAAGGAATTATATTTGAAAGACTTTTGACAGATACTGTAAATATTACTATAAATTACAGCAACACCTCCCCCTTTGCCTTTCTGTCGAGGATTGTGTCGATAATCATAACCTTGAGGGCTAGACTCATTTAAAGTAATGTAATCGTCTGGTTTTAGCCAAGTTTCTGTCAGACAAAGCACATCTAGATTATTGTATGTGATAATATCATTTATTTTTCACTCCTGTTGCTGTTGTTGTTGGTCGGGGGAATGTAAACCGAAACGAGCAGTATGGCAGTATATTCCCTCGGCAGATAGAACGGCCGGCACTTAATAATCATAAACTCCACCAGGGGTGAGCAGTGTTTGCAGATCACAACAGTCTGACAACAGTCTGACTTCTGTGACGTGAGGCAGCTAGCAGACGGTCGGTTTAGCCAGTCTGTCTGCTGCTTTTTCCTGACCTGGGCCCCAGTTTGTCATGTTTCAGTTTTAAGACTATGTGCCATATTACTAGAGAGAAGAGCAGCACCATCCCGAGGAAAAAAGAATGGCGGCGCGTCCACACGCAGTGGCTTCTCTCTGTCCTGACAGAACGGTGTTTTCGTGTTTTTTGTCTTGTGAGTCGCAGTGTTTTTGTACGTCGTCATCGCGTCTACCTGTCTTTAAGCGCGCATACAGTCGTGAGTTTCTGCTGGATGTCGGCAGAACCGCATTTCTAGAGTTAAACTCCGCGCACGCGGAACAGCTGTGAGATCTCGGACTGCTCCGGAGGCCTACATCGTCACCGACCCCCACTGCTGCATCTCGCCCACAGCGGAGGCGCCGCAAGCGGTGTGAGAGGAAGCAGAAGAGGGGTAAGCCGAAGGTATCCTGGCTAGGCTAACGGCTAACCCACACAAGCCATCTATCCCCACCATCGTACTGGCTAACGTACGCTCTTTGGACAATAAACTGGACTACATCCGATTACTACGTTCAACTCAAAGGACTGTAAGAGACTGTTGTGTTTTTGTGTTTACGGAAACATGGCTTAGCAACAGCGTTCCGGACTGCGCTATTCAGCTCGACCAGCTGACGTGCTATCGAGCGGACAGAGCTCTCGTCGCGGGAGGAAAAACCGGCAGCGGCGGGCTTTGTGTTTACATCAATGATGCGTGGTGCTGCGATGCTGTTGTGATCTGCAAACACTGCTCACCCCTGGTGGAGTTTATGATTATTAAGTGCCGGCCGTTCTATCTGCCGAGGGAATATACTGCCATACTGCTCGTTTCGGTTTACATTCCCCCGACCAACAACAACAGCAACAGGAGTGAGGCACTAAATGAACTGCACCAGCACATCAGTGAGCAGCAGACAGCACACCCTGATGCTTTTCTCATCATAGCTGGGGATTTCAACCATGCTGACTTAAAGAGTGTGTTTCCAAAAATACACCAACACATTAATTTTCCAACAAGAGGTAAAAACATTGTAGACTTTGTCTACTCCACACAGAGAGGAGCTTACAAAGCCCTCCCCCTCCCCCACCTCGTTGCCTCAGACCACATCACTGTCATGCTAATGCCTGCATACAGACCGCTCATTAAAGTCGCCAAACCAGTTCAGAAACAGATTCAGGTGTGGCCCGAAGGGTCGTCAGACGCTCTTCAAGACTGCTTTGATACAACTGACTGGAATATGTTTAAGCAGGCTGCCACTTACAATAACACCACTGACCTCCAGGAGTACTCAGAGACTGTCACTGCCTACATCAACAAGTGTA
>RJVU01080398.1:1713331-1738656 GCA_003731715.1 Anabarilius grahami | reverse complement strand
AAAAATGGCATTTTCGGTTTTTGGCCGAAAGAGAAAAATGGCAGAAAATTGAAGCATAAAATATGCTGCCCCACCCCTTTGTGTTCAGCTATCAGGTTTCACTATCGCGCAGCATATTTTGTAACTTTGCGGGTGGCTCTGCTTCTGAAGCTGCACACCTTAGAAGCAACTGCTCAAATGTTCTGCTTCCCTGTGTGCGCTGCGTGCTGTGCTCCGTGTGCATGCAGCGTGCTCTGCCAATGTTCCGCTCTGTGTGTGCGTTCTCTGCTCAGTCACTCACGGCCGAAACGCTCCACTCATGTACCACTCATGCTCACCGCAAAAGCAAATTGTGCCGACATGAAATTTCTCTGGACTTGTTTGTTTCTGTTTGCAATAGCCCTACTGTATACCAGAGGTGTGGACTCGAGTCATGTGACTTGGACTCGAGTCATGAATTTGATGACTTCAGACTCGACTCGACAAAATGTACAAAGACTTGCAACTCGACCTGGACTTTAACATCAATGACTCGTGACTTCACTTGGACTTGCGCCTTTTGACTCGAGAAGACTTGCTACTTCCCATGAAAACCTGGGGAAAAAAAATTTCACACGGCCGCGCCGCTCTCAGTATATCTGCATCTGTGAAAAAAATGTGCACCACCTGTATGCATGCAGAGAGCACGCGCGCTGCCTGCACGACATCCAATCACTGTAGTCCCACGTTGGTTTGATTCGACAGCATCTAAGCAGGCACATTGCAAGACAACCACTGAAGCGCAACAACGCGCCAGTTGGCAAAATTATACCAAAGATAGTTTCGTTTGGCTATAAAAATCACTAGGTAGTCGACAAAAAACGAGTTGCAATTTGCAAAACATGCGGGTCGAAGATTACAGACGGAGCTGCCACAACGTCCAACTTTGTTCAACACCTGAAGTTGCACAAAGAAAGGTAAGTTTTGAACGAATGCTAAGCACCTTATCGGATGTACCGTAACTTACTAGCTGCTGCATATTTACTGTATCAACGAGACAGTAAACGCACGTCTCCCTTGCTGGTTCATGCTAACAAAAATAGGGATTTTTGAACCCGGATTATATGAGGTACATGAGTGTAGCACACTCAGATGGAAAACCTCGCCAACATCATGTCAACGTCCGTTTTAAAGTACCATTTCTACCTTGCTGCTAGACGGATAAACACAAATGTATATCTCAGTCTCTCCAACACACATGAGACAAAAACAGTTAGTTTAGGCTAAAAGGACCCATGTCTATTTGAAAGTTAAACTGTTTTGCAATATGAGGTCAATACAATACAGGACTGAAGCTGCTGTGCATTGTTCTAGTGCAATATGCTGTTGAAATACAAGCGTTTTTTACTGTATTTGATTAATGTCATTGTACAAAAAGAGGTTTAAATAAATACAAATCTTACATACATGATTTGTATACATTTTATTTCTGTGGTAAGAGGACTTGAAATGACTCGAAACTAAAATGGTTGGACTTTGGACTCGACTTGAGACTTGTTGGCTTTGACTTTTGACTCGACTCGGGACTTGCCTCATCTTTGACTCGACTTGACTCGGGACTCGAGGGCAAAGACTTGAGACTTACTTGTGACTTGCATAACAATGACTTTGTCCCACCTCTGCTGTATACTGTAACATGCCGTCGTATATCCATGCTGGGCAGCGCTGGTTAAATGACACTACCCTCTCATTCACTGATCCACTCCCTGCTGTCTGCTCACATGCTCTGATAATAATAGCTTTGTAGGACTATACTTTGATAATTGGTCAAAAAATAGATCTGTTAAATCTAATTCTGTCGCATAGAACTGAATGAAGAATAATATATTGATATATTAATATTAATACAGTGGCAAGAAAAAGTATGTGAACCCCTTGCAGAATCTGAGAAAATGTGAATAATTTTAATAAGAGAGATCATACAAAATGCATGTTATTTTTTATTTAGTACTGTCCTGAGTAAGATATTTTACATAAAATATGTTTGCATTTAGTTCACAAGACAAAAAAAATAGCTGAATTAATTAAAATAACCTCATTCATAAGTATGTGAACCATTGATTCTTAATACTGTGTGTGGTTACATCCACGACTGTTTTTTTGTTTTGTGATGGTTGTTCATGAGTCTCTTGTTTGTCTTGAGCAGTTAAACTGAGCTCTGTTCTTCAGAAAAAATATCCAGGTCCTGCAGATTCTTCAGTTTTCAAGCATTTTTTGCATATTTGAACCCTTTCCAGCAGTGACTGAATGATTTTGAGATCCGTCTTTTCACACTGAGGACAATTGAGGGAATCAAACTCAACTATTAAAAAAGGTTCAAACATACACTGATGCTCCAGAAGGAAACACAATGCATTAAGAGCCGGGGGGTGAAAACTTATGAATTCGAATATCAAGGTAAATTGTACTTAATTTTTCTTCCAGGAAACATGCAAGTATCTTCTGTTGCTTCCGAAGGGCAGTACTAAATGAAAAACAATGATATTTAAACAAAACAAGAAAAATTGTGACATCTTCATCCTGTTCAAAAGTTTTCACCCCCCGAGCATCAGTGAATGTTTGAACCTTTTTTATTAGTTGAGTTTGAGTCCCTCAATTGTCCTCAGTGTGAAAAGACGGATCTCAATATCATTCAATCACTGCTGGAAAGGGTTCAAATATGCAAAAAAATGCTTGAAAACTGAAGAATCTGCAGGACCTGGAGGATTTTTCTGAGGAACAGAGCTCAGTTTAACTGCTCAGAACAAACAAGGGACTCAAGAACAACCATCACAAAAAAAAAAAAAACAGTCGTGGATCATCCAGGTAACCACACACAGTATTAAGAATCAATGGTTCACATACTTTTGAATGGGGTTATTTTAATAAATTCAGCTATTGTTTTGTCTTGTGAACTAAATGTAAACATCTTTTATGTAAAATATCTTACTCAGGACCGTATTAAATAAAAAATAACATGCATTTTGTTATGATCCTTCTTATTTTATTAAAATAATTATAATTTTCACAGATTCTGCAAGTGGTTCACATACTTTTTCTTGCCACTGTATATTGATATTTAACATTATTTTAATACAACACAGTGCTACTTAATTCTGGCTCTAAAAACTGAGACCTCAATATTTTGACTCTCTAAGATGAGAGGAGGCCTAACTACGTTCTATACTCAGGGCAGCTCCCAAAGAAGTTCAAGAGAGCCTACGGCTCGGAATTGCATATAAAGGCAGAGCTCTGGGGGAGCGGAGGCCTAAATGTACAATTTTTTTTTTTTTTTTTTTTCTTTAGAAAGAGAAGGCCTAACATCACTCTATCAAAGAAGCAGATGAGGAGGCTCAAGAGAGCCTAAAACTCAGCATTGTTACCCCATCAAGCTCCCATCAAGAAGGCACGCAGCGTGCCTAACAACTTGATGCTGCTACCCCAGGTGGAGCACTGAGGAGCAGCCCACCAGCAAAAAATACTCTCTAAAAAGAGAGGGGCTAACTGTTTATAGAGGTAGTAGCCAAGGAGGCTCAAAGAGAGCCTAACAATACTGCCTGCTGATCTATAAAGCAGGGGCCTCACAGGAAGACTCTCATAACAAGAAGAACTATGTCTTATACTCAGAACGGCTAACAGAAAGCATAACTACCTGATGCTATTAGAGCGGATCTCTGGGGAGTGGAGGCCTCAGCAGAACAATTCTCTATCACGAGAGGAGGCCTAACAACACTTCTTTCTGAAAGCAGTGGCAAAGGCTCGCAAAGAGCCCAACAACTCAACACTACTGCCTGCTGAGCTCTGATGATAGAGCCCAGGTATGACAACTTTCTAAAGTGAGAGGAGGCTTCTATTAGTGTCCCACACTCGGAAGAGTTTACCAAGGAGGCTTTGCAAAGCCAAACAACTCAGACCTGCTATTCAGGCGGAGCTCTAGGGAGTGGAGGCCTGAGAAGAATGACTCTCTATAACAAGAAGAGGCCTAACAACGCTTCACTGCAAAGGCAGAAGCCTATGAGGCTCACAGAGAACCTAGCAACCTAGCAAACTGCCAAGCTGAGCTTTGAGGACAGAGACCACAGCATGACATCTCTCTAAAGCCTAATGACATAAAAATGCATAAAAATCCAAATGGCCCGGTCAGAGGCTTCAATGACAGCGCCTCAGCTACTGAGAAATAGTAGGGAGGCATTGACACATTCCCATGCTCACGCAATCCTTACACATTTCTGTAATAAAACATAAATGCGGGCTGTATATTGAATCCCTTATGATCTCTCTGCCACAGCATGGATATCAAAGGAAAAACAGAAGGCTCATAGGAGCAGGGCAGTTATGTACAGACAAATTTTCCACAAAATCTGTCTCATGTAGCCAAAACAGATCTAATCTGTCACTGATGCAGGCTATAACTTCCCACAACTCCTTATTCTTATAATAATAATAATAATAATAATTACAACTACAGCACATTTCTGTCTCTAATTCCTCAGAATTAGATATATAAAAAAGAACAACAGTATTATTTGAGTCAACAAGAGGAGCCAAAAAAGGAAAACTTCCTGTTCGACTCGCCCGTGCTCTGCCTACAACCCCCGTAATGGTGGTCGCAGGACCAGAGCCGTGGGGTGTGTGCAGGTGCTCAACTCTCATCCCTCAAGAGAGAGCCAAGCCCAGGTGGAACCAATTTCTGCGACTGCATTGCAAAAAGAGCACATTTAACCTCAAGCACGCTAGTTTTAAAAGGACAAATTCTATCACTCGGAAAAGAATCATACATGAACAGACGCTCCCTCAGGAGCTAAACATGCGTGTTCCTAACTCGTGAACAAACAAACGTTCTCCTGAAGACAAGAAAGAGGATGACGTATTTCACAGGCCCTTTTATACACAGTCGCACCAGTGGTCACGTCATAGGCTGCTGCCTGCCAATGTCAAGTTCATTGTCACGTTTAGACTCATGCTTCAGACACTGAATATGCCGGTAGCATTCCCCCATAGCGACTCCTAGGGTATGCAGCACAAGTTCCCTTTTGAAAGGAAATTTTGGATTTGACACTTTTTATAGCTTTAAATTCAAATATTACAACAGTTAAGTAAAATTGTATGCCTGTCAATGCTGATTTATCAGCCCAAACTGCCATGAGTCATTTCTAATCATTCTATAGTCTATGTAATTGTGTATATAGTCAATTCTGTTAGTGTCTCATGCAGTGAAAGTAGATCTGTTAGAATGCAGCTGTGTGTTACTGAAGGGGAACAAAAATAAAAGAACTGAAAGATACTTAACACATTCAGTACTTGAGACTTCAGTGAACATTTTCCACAGAATCTTTTTTTTTTTTTTTTTACAAAATACTGTGACCCTTTGTTTTTCATTTTGCCTGATCCACTCATTTGTGACCCGTGCTTGCAAAATGAGTCACAATGAGCAAATTATCAAAAAAATTATAATTTTCACATTCTCTATTAAAAAAAAACTCCAAAATGATGTATGATTTGTTGGAATCTGGAAAAAAAATGACTGAGCTACACCTGTTTGAAGTCGATAGAGACAGTGAAGTCAATTTTAAAGGGCACCTATTATGCCCCTTTTTACAAGATGTAATATTGGTCTTGGGTGTCCCCAGAATGTATTTGTGAAGTTTCAGCACAAAATACCCCCCAGTTAATTTATTATAACCATTTGAAAATGTCATTTTTGGGGCCTGTTTTAAAAAGAGCTGTTTTGGTGTGTACCACCTTAAATATAAATGAGCTGCATATCCCCGCCCTGCCTTTGGATGAGGGCGTAACTTGCATACCTATGGCAATAAACAGTTGGTAGAAGCAGAATGGCTGAGAGTGAGAGATCCGCTGTTTTGTATGGCATTCAGCCGTACATGTTTGAACCGGAATCTGTCTTTACAGAAAACATACACAGTTTTTAATACAATATCTTTAAAAAAATATATATATACGTGTGGATACACACTATACAAACAAGGTTTAAATTATATACACAGACATTCTACGACGACGACAACAACTTTAGACGCATTTGTTATTGAATGGGCTGACATCGACTGAAATGACTATTTGCTCAAAAAACATTAAATACACTTACTTCTTCTGGAGGTGATGTTGGATCGCGAACAGTAGGCAACGATCCACACTTGAGGATTAACTTTGAAGCAAGACCTGCTTTGAATTGACCCTCGTTCTCAAAACAGTCAGTCAAAAAAAGATTCGCGCAAACATAAACGTATTTTGGAATTTTGAGTGGCACCTTTCCTTCGTAAATAAAATCCATCCACTGCGTTTTCAGTGGCTCTGATGTCGGAAGTAAGTGAAAACTACTATGTTCATTATTACATCCCACAACAGAACACTTTAAAAACGGAGACATTACCGGCTGTCGTTGAAACAATGGAGGATGGTTGACAGATCACCGAGGGCGGGGTCTATGCCAAAACCAGATTGTCAATCAAACCACGTGGGTGGGGCTTAGCGCAATTCTACGTCACAGTGAGAGCAATCTTAGAACAGGGCGTTCTGAGACAGTGCTTATGAATTATTGATATTGTAAAAAAACCACTGGGTGGATTTTTCTCATTCTAGGGTGGTTTTGCTCACACACTGCCAACACACATTTATGGTCAAACACCATGTAAAAGTGAATTTTGCATAATAGGTGCCCTTTAAGCAAAAATAGAGTTAAAGTTTTCTGAAGGTTCTAAAACAAAATCACCTAGCAGCCATACCTTAAAATCCCTGGTAATACCACCAAATTTGGCACAAACCAAGTCAAAACCTGTAGGAAGAAATATATATTCAACTTTTTTTCCATAATTCCACAATTGTTTGATTAACATTAATGATACCGACAGCCTATGTATTAAGACCTACTGTATCATGCGGATATAATATAATGTTACACATCAGATTGTGGAATTATGGAAAAAAAAGTTAAATTTTTTGATTTTTGCTTTAGAAACTTCAGAAAACCTTAACTCGATTTTTCTCAAAATTGACTTTGACTTCAAACAGGTGTAGCTCAGTCTTTTTTCTTTCTTTTTTTTCAGATTCCAACAAATCATACATCATTTTGAAGGTTTTTTTAAATAGAGAATGTGAAAAAGACTAATTTTTGATAATTTGCTCATTGTGACTCATTTTGCCAGCACGGGTCACACATATCTGTGTGCAAAAAGAGTGGATCAGGCAAAATGAAAAACAAAGGGTCACAGTATTTTGTATAAAAAAAATAAATTAAAAAAAAGATTCTATGGAAAATGTTTACTCAAGTCTCAAGTACTGAATGTGTTAAGTAACTTTCAGTTCTTTTATTTTTGTTCCCCTTCAGTAACACACAACTGCATTCTAACAGATCTGCTATCACTGCATGAGACACCCACAGAATTGATTATATACACAATTACATTGACTATAGAATGATTAGAAATGATTCATGGCAGTTTGGGCTGATAAATCAGCATTGACAGGCATACAATTTTGCTTAATTGTTGTAATATTTGAATTTAAAGCTATGAAAAGTGTCAAATCCAAAATGTCTCACTCACTCACTCACTCACTACTTAATTCAGATGTTTTTCCCCAACAATTAAACAAATGTTCACTTAAAACAACAGATAATGTTTGCGTGAATACCTGCCAAGACAGAATTTTTTTTTTTTGAAATACAGTAATTCTGTGTATATGTGTATATCAGGATCGCGGCGTCTTTGTGTGCGTGCTTTGGATCTGTCAGTCAGCACTCGTAAGATCGTTTTGTTTACATCAGCATGAGTTTGAAAATGTATTGGTTCAGACTCATTCCATTGAGAATTTGCTATGAATATTCACAAAGTTGGAATGCTGTGTTTTACAACAATACTAAACTTGTGCTGAGAGGAAGCGTCTGTAGTCCAGAAGCGAGCAGAGAAAGATGGCATTTTTCATGGTCAAAGGAAAGTTATTCCTCTCAGAAAACGTACAAATAAAGGTACTTTTAGATGTTTAATTGCTATTTAGAGCATTGGGATTGCTAGACAAGGGCTTAATGAACTACTTTTTGTTAAAACCACAAAATCGACTAAAATTTACATTTTTCATTTGTTTTGTCTGTAGCTCGAAATTAGCCTGTGTGCATTCCGAATCATTTTGACAGCACGGGTCACATTTAGTAGGACATATAATACAGCATTTTAAACCCAGATTTACACAAACTCTTTGCTTGATAACATAAGTTTATTTATTCAGCATGTTTGAGAATAAAGCTTAAGCACAACATAATTCAGAATGATATTGTGAAATACATCCTTTCTGATGGAGATTTCTGTGGCCTGTTACACAGAGAAATGGAAGGTCATCTCACTGCTGAGTCAGGCTTTTAGATCGGCTCTCTGGGTATTCTCTGATCCACGTATATGTAAATGTAGGTTGCAGTGGAAATTTGTTTGATGTTTGGAATGTGAAGTTCTGAAGCTGACAAATCAGCGAAGAGTGGCCGGCGCTGATTTTGGAGGCATTAATGTCTGTCCGCTCATTCCAAATTTATGTGTGTGAGGAAAGCCCAGAGAATACCCAGAGAGCCGATCTCAAAGCCTGACTCAGCAGTGAGATGACCTTCCATTTCTCTGTGTAACAGGCCACAGAAATCTCCATCAGAAAGGATGTATTTCACATTCGTTTTATTTGTAATCGTTAGCATCGTATCACTTGCCAAAAACCCCCATTACTATAATGGGCTTTTAGATGGTAATGTTAGCATCTACTATTAATTTGAATAACGCTTCAACTGCTTGAATTGACTGGTGTGAATGACTTAGCTGATGTAAACCTTAGCCTACTATTCTTGAAGAGCCAGTTCAAGATGAGCATTTATAGTTAAAACCATAGGCGTAATTTACGGGTGGGACATGTCCCCACCACTTTTTGAAAGGGTCGATATTGTCCCCACCACTTTTTGAAACATCTTGCGGCACGGATATCTAATCCAAAAGAAACACCTCTATTTGGTAATCAATTTGTGTTAATAATAGGCGATCTGGAGCTGGGATGTGTAGTTTTTGAAATCATGTTGAGTGCTCATTGTCACTGTTATCAGAGGCGCAACAGTGTTCTCTTGGCGCTTGTGCACACTGCGGATTCACACGAACGAGTGCTTTAGTCTATCGCTTAACTGTTGCAGAGACTCTCTATTAGTTATGTTGAAATCACAAAATAAAATACACATAAACGTGTCCCTGCTCTTGATTTACAATCACTGATGAATATCTTTGGTTTTAATGAGAAAAATTAAAATAAAAAATCATACATGGATGGATTAGAACCCAGAAGCTCTTGCACGCTAAACGAAAAAAGCAACTAGTGGCAACTAGTCCATCAGGACAATTTATTATCAAAAGCAGATCCACGTATTTATTAACTAATGTACATACTCTCGAGACTAACGACATATTGTATTCAGTGGACAGACATTAATGCCTCCAAAATACGCGCCGGCCACTCTTCGCTGATTTGTCAGCTTCAGAACTTCACATTCCAAACATCAAACAAATTTCCACTGCAACCTACATTTACATATATACAGCAGCATGCTCAAAACTCATGCTTTTCTTTTTCTGAAGGGGCATCGGTGACAGTTCTGGCATTTCCTCCTTAGAGTGTGAGTCATGATTGTCTAGTCGTGTTTATTAAGAATATTATAAATCATGTATCAATTCAGTCTTAAACATATTCTGAAGCTGTCATAAACTCCTCCGAGACATGAAGGTTGATCCAAATGCAGTAGTTTCTTGAAAGGGTAATCCACAATTGTAGTCAAAAACAGGCAAAAAGACAAACACAGGGTAAACAGTCCAAAACCACAATGGCACAGAAACAGGCAAACAGGGAAATCCTTGAGAGACAGGCAAACAGGGTTAATCCAAAAAACAGGCAAACGATCAAAACCAAAGAACAGGAAACCAAAGTACAGGAAACCAAATGAGCACTCAGAAATGCATTATGACAATTACAAGAATTTGCAATGCATTGATTCACATTAAAATTCGATGCGATTCGATTCGATTAATTCAATTCGATTCTGCATTTTCATATGCATTCATAGGGTTATTGAAATGCTTCCCTCAATGTGTCTTAGTCAGGGTGAGAATTACACAGTGGTCTTCAGGAGGTCAGAGTAAGGGCAAAAACAAACAAACAAAAAAAACCTTTTGTCCATTGTTAATGTTAGTTCATGTTAGTTCTGAATGATGCTACATAACTTTATTTTAAAAGCCTATAAAAATTGGCATTTCTGGAAATTTACATAAGCCAAAACTGGGGCAGTCGTGGCCTAATGGATAGAGAGTCGGACTTGTAACCCAAAGGTCATGGGTTCGAGTCTCAGGTCCGGCAGGGATTGTCGGTGAGGGGAGTGAATGTCCAGCGCTCTCCCCACCTTCAATACCACAACTGAGGTGAGACCCTTGAACAAGGCACCGTACCCCCAACTGCTCCCCGGGCGCCGCAGCAATGGCTGCCCACTGCTCCGGGTGTGTGTTCACTGCTGTGTGTGTGCACTTGGATGGGTTAAATGCAGAGCACAAATTCCGAGTATGGGTCACTTCAATTTTTTTTTTTAAAAGGGACATGGTTCATAGTTAACCATGATGATGATAGTGTTAAAGGATTAGTTCACTTTCAAATTAAAATTTCCTGATAATTTACTCACCCCCATGTCATCCATGATGTCCATGTCCTTTAGTCGAAAAGAAATTATATATAGTGTATATTAATATGATAGTTTCTTCCTTACATCTGCTATAATACAATATGTCGTTAGTCTCGAGAGTATGTACATTAGTTAATAAATACGTGGATCTGCTTTTGATAATAAATTGTCCTGATGGACTAGTTGCCACTAGTTGCTTTTTTCGTTTAGCGTGCAAGAGGTTCTGGGTTCAATCCATCCATGTATGATTTTTTATTTTAATTTTTCTAATTAAAACCAAAGATATTCATCAGTGATTGTAAATCAAGAGCAGGGACACGTTTATGTGTATTTTATTTTGTGATTTCAACGTAACTAATAGAGAGTCTCTGCAACAGTTAAGCGATAGACTAAAGCACTCGTTCGTGTGCACAAGCGCCAAGAGAACACTGTTGCGCCTCTGATAACAGTGACAATGAGCACTCAACATGATTTCAAAAACTACACATCCCAGCTCCAGATCGCCTATTATTAACACAAATTGATTACCAAATAGAGGTGTTTCTTTTGGATTAGATATCCGTGCCGCAAGATGTTTCAAAAAGTGGTGGGGACAATATCGACCCTTTCAAAAAGTGGTGGGGACATGTCCCACCCGTAAATTACGCCTATGGTTTTAACTATAAATGCTCATCTTGAACTAGCTCTTCAAGAATAGTAGGCTAAGGTTTACATCAGCTAAGTCATTCACACCAGTCAATTCAAGCAGTTGAAGCGTTATTCAAATTAATAGTAGATGCTAACATTACCATCTAAAAGCCCATTATAGTAATGGGGGTTTTTGGCAAGTGATACGATGCTAACGATTACAAATAAAACGACAGTCCTGAGCTAGCTAATAACAAAAGACACATGAGATAACGTGTAGCCTACGTGTTCATAGAATGAACACAAAATGACAAGCTTTGATGTTTATGGAAACTCACCCAATAAGAAACAGAAAAGATCTCGTTGCCTCCAATGAAATAAGTTGTTCGGGCACACTTTCTCTTTGTCGGGGTCTTCTTTGTGGATGTAACCATCTCTGAAGTTTGCACTACTATGCGTCTGTTTGCCTCTAAATGTCCAATAATTCGCATGTCCTGCCACTCTTTTTTTCCGCAGCTAAAGAATCCAGCCGTATGTTGTACTTCAAAACATTTTCGGTGTAACGGCCACGGTTCAGCTCGTCTACGATATTCTTTGCGGCATCTATCTTCATTAAATTTTGATATCAGCTAGAGCCGGCCAGAGCGCTGCATACTAAGTAGCCACGCTTCCCTTGGAGGGCGGTGGCAATAACAAAAGAAACAAAAGCCGGCGTATCCGATTCCAGTATGGAAATACACACAGACAATGACACGCCCCTACTGCGAGATAGAATCCCAGAAAAACAAGCTGATTTCAACCTCAAAATGTACGCTTTTAAATAAACCAATACTGCTACCTAAAACACGGAGATGCTTCTTCGTGATCTCAACTAACAGATTCTGCAAAAAAACGAAAATCACCAATTTTGAAAAAAAAAACGCTTCTTTCTCAGTTTGCTCAATAGTTGTTGTGCTGCCGACTTGTGTCCCTGGTTTCCTTGACGGGTCACATATTGTATGACAATTTAGTTCAAACTTTGACTTTAGGAGGGCAGTAATACAATTAGCAGTGTCTACACTGCCGGGAATTCTAATAGAGAAGAAGAAGAAGAGAGCTAATTCAAGATGAGCATTTATGGTTAAAATGTATAAAATGTTAATTTTTTTTTTTTTTTTTTTTTAAATTAGTGATGGTTTCTCTAGATAAGACCCTTATTTCTCGTCTGGGATCGCGTAGAACGCTTTGAAGTTGCAATGAAACTGTAATTTTGACCTTCAACCGTTTGGAGGCCATTGAAGTCCACTGTATGGAGAAAAATCCTGGAATGTTTTCATCAAAAACCTTAATTTCTTTTCGACTGAAGAAAGACAGACATGAACATCTTGGATGACAAGGGGGTGAGTAAATTATCAGGAAATTTTAATTTGAAAGTGAACTAATCCTTTAATGGCTACGCAACCATAAGTGTTCCAGGTACATTAAACATACTAATGCTTACATGGAGAGACTACCCTAGAATATCATGCACTTTACCAAATAATCCTAAACTAACTTTTCTTCACGGAATAGTAAGAAAAGCCCTCTTTGTTCTCTTTATACAGAACATTTTCCTTATGATGATTCTGAAAGAAAACGTGCTGGTTGTTTACTGTTGCTGTACATTTACATTTACATTTATGCATTTGGCAGACGCTTTTATTCAAAGCGACTTACATTGCATTATACTATACATTTGTATCAGAGTATGTGCAATCCCTGGGATCAAACCCATGACCTTGGCATTGCTAGTGCCATGCTCTAACCACTGAGCTACAGGAAAGCTGTAGTAACGAACGCAACTTTAATGCGCATCTGATATAATTGATAAACCTAGCGCTATTATTTCAGTGTTGTTATTGTTGTAGTTATTTCAGCAGTTTCCTTAACACATTAAATATAACAACATTTAAAGCTGCAGTCTGCAACTTTTTGGGGTTAAAAATTATCCCAAATTAACTTTTGAACAAGTACATAACCAGCCAGTGTTCAAAACTATCTAATTATCTTGTCTCGATTCACAACAGTAAGCCTGTAATAATGTTTTTTATTAAGAGCGACATGGCGGATTTCCGCGGGAAATTTGAGCATGCAGCAGTTTCTCTGTTCGTCATTACATCACGTCCGTAAACAAAGGAAGGAGTCCTGTCAAGAGGCTAGTCAGTTACATCATGTGAGGATGCTGCCGGCAGCGGCACATTTATAGCCTTTTCTCACAGTAGCTGAAATAATTAAACTAATAATTTTGATGGCGGATTGTATTCCAGAAAGATCCAAATGACAGTCATCAGTGACAGCTGGAGATTCAGCTGTAGTCAAAAAGCAAAAGACTTGGACTGTGGAGTGACTACAGAAATTTAAATCTACAGGTAACGCTAATACACACTAAATACACAGTCCCGCAATGCTGATGTTGTTAACAATAACAATTTGAGAACAATATAACAGTAATAATAATTTGCATGGTTTGGCGTGATCAGAGCTAAGCGATCGTTAGATTTAATCATCATTGGCAGCACGATTTATTGTAGGCCTAATGCTTTTTTCCTCAGTTGGTCAAAACAAAAGTGGCAGACATATTACTTGCTTGTTCAGATGATATTTTCCAGTGAAAATTCTTATATTGGTCATACTTTCAAGATGTAGAATCTGTGATTCTGAAGTACAGTATCCACACCGGTGCGGTGGCTGACAGCAAACATTAGATTCATCCACGCTGACGAGCTGTGCCAACGCACAACGCACGTACAGATAACTGTTCCGCATATGACTGCAATCGCATGTTTCAAACAGAGATAGCGACAAAAAGGAAAAATTGCAGACAGCAGCTTTAAGTTCATAATTTAATTTATTATTCATTGACCTGTGCGTATGCATTTAGACACTTACATTGTGTTTGCTCCGTCCATGCAATAAATGCATGCCTTGAAACTGCTCAGGTAATGTCAATGACCCATTTCCTTAAATCTTCAGTATTTTATCTTATCGAAAATAATGGAGACGTTTCCACGCAATAAAATCGTTTTATTTCAACAGTAGTGACCGCGCAATGACTTGGCAGCTTTATCAATTGCTTGAGCAGTTTGACTCAGGACTATTGCTGTCTTAACAGAGAGCTGTCATCTGATCATGTGAAAAGCAGTGGCCGTCCTGAGGAGAGCTCAAACGTGGACTACGGACTGAGTGCGAGCGCAATCCAGTGAGAGGCGGTAGGGAGTGCAGCCGCGCGTATCTGTGGAGAGCTGTGAGGGCGCAAATGATGGCGCAAAACGTCTCCATCAATTTGCGCGTGTAGTAATTTAACGTTTATATATTTTAAAGCACTGAATCGCTATAGAATCACAATTAATCAGATTCTTAGCATTTTACATCGATTTTTGACCAAAATGAACGATTCATGATTCAAAAAACATGATTCAAGATCAATGCATATGCATCTTCAGGATTTGTAATCGATGCATCGAGAAAACGAGTGAATCGTTACACCCCTAGAAATCAGGTATGATGAGACCTAGAAATGAGTTATGGGAAATGTAGTCTTTGAGGGAATGACAATACTCTGGGTTGGAGTGCCCTCTGGTGTCTATCAAGGGCACTTCATCTGGTGATCATGACATAGGAAAGACTGGAGATGGAGTGCAGGAGGCCAGGGTGAAGCATGCAGTGCAGGTGGCCAGGGCAGAGAAGGCTGGGCATGTGGCCAGAGCAGAGCAGGCAGTGCAGGTGGCCAGAGCGGAGCAGGCCAAGCAGGTGGCCAGGGTAGAGAAGGCTGAGCAGAAGACGACTGCTGTGCAGGCAGGGCTGAAGATCTCCATGGTGGAGCAGAAGACCACCACAGCTGTGTAGACAGGGCTGAAGATCTCCACGGCAGAGCAGAAGACCACCACAGTTGTGTAGACAGGGCTGAAGATCTCCACGGCAGAGCAGAAGACCACCACAGCAGTGTAGATAGGACTGAAGACCCCGTGCAGCAGTGCAGAAGACCACCACAGTTGAGCAGACAGGGCTGTAGATCCCCACGGTGGAACAGATGACCACCACAGTAGAGAAGTCAGGATTGAAGATCCCCACAGCGGTGCAGAAGACCACCACAGTTGAGCAATCAGGGCTGGTAACCACCATGGTGGAGCTGACAACCACCACAACAGCGTAGACCACCGCGACAAAGCGTCCTCCTCTACTTCCCTCCATAACAAAAGAAATCAATGAGAGTGTAGTCTTGGACGTCAAGAGAAATTTGCAATGTCTAAAAGTCCTGGATGTGGTCCTTGAGAGGTTGATTACCTTGACGCAGGTAGATAATTTTTACTGTTGGATCCATATAAGTCGTCTTTCATAAACTGCTCCGAGACACGAAGGTTGAGGATCCAAATGCTGTAGTTTATTGAAAGGGTAATCCACAATCGTAGTCAAAAACAGGCAAAAGGTCATAAACAGGGTAAAGAAATCCAATATATAATGGCTCAGGAACACAACAGGGCAAACAGGGAAGCATAGGCAAACAGGGACCACATATGAAAATAATGAATTTAAACTATCAGCAATGGACACTGCAAAGCTAAACTCCCTGCTGAAAAATCCAGCGGGAGTGCTGCTGGACCAGCTACACCAGCTCAGATTTGCTTGAGAACAACATGACCAGCACTAAACCAGCTCTAACCAGCATAAACCAGCCTAGACCAACATGGAATTCATGCTGGTTTATGCTGGATTTTTCAGCAGGGCTGTACCTTACCTTTTGTTTGGAAGTGCATTTTATGATATGTCTGTTCTCTGTAGTCCTACACATTTAAGTGGTGGGGCTACAAATGTTACATATCTCATTAAATGCTAAAACTCTTCGTTGTATTGTCTTGACAAATTAATATTTTTAAAAACATTGGATGGATTCTATCAACCACCTTCATTTCTCCTGTGTACTTGTATTCTCCTGCGTGCTTGTTATTAGGGCCCGAGCACCAAGGTGCGAGGACCCTCTTGGAATTGCTCTGTTTATTATTATTATTATTATTATTATTATTAGGGCCCGAGCACTGATGGTGTGAGGACCCTTTAGGGCCCGAGCACTGATGGTGTGATGAACCTATTGGAATTGCTCTGTTTCTTCTTCTTCTCCAAAATGAATCACATTTTTGAGGGCCTAAACATGCTCAAACTCATGAAACTTTGCACACACGTCAGAAGTGGTGAAAACTTACGTTTGATGTGGGTTTTAGAATTGGGCGTGGCAAATGGCTTGATAGCGCCACCTACCAAATTTCAACAAAGTGCCTCTCGCGCTACGTTTCACGTACAGCTATGAAATTCGGTACAAACATGTAACAGCCCAATCCCTACAAAAAAGTCTCTGGGTAGAAAAATCTGAAAACCAACATGAAGTCAGATATTTATAATTTTCTTTGCAAAATTTGTGCAGTTTTTGACATTTCCACACGTTGTACTTTAACGAACTCCTCCTAGAGCTTTGATCAGATCAACATCATATTCGATCAGTCTAATCTAAAGCCCTTTGTGACATTAAATTGCGAAGATGTAGAGTTTTCGCTGAAGAGTGTGTCCGTGGCGGCCTGACAAAATTCGATGTTTCACCATGAAACAGGAAGTTGTTGTAACTCGGGTATACAATGTCGGATCTGCCCCAAACTTCACGTTGTATTAGAGTCCTAGCCCGAAGACATCTACATGGCAATATTCAGTGATAGTCATTGCGCCACCTGCGGGCAACAGGAAATAGCATGTTTTACACTGTGATTAACTCCTCATAGACATTTAACCAGAACTACATCATAAATGGTCAGTCTAATCTTAAGGCCTTAGCGACGTTTCATTGCGAAAATCTAGATTTTTCCCTTAAGGGTGTGTCCGTGGCGGCCTGACAAAGTTCGATGTTTCACCATGAAACAGGAAGTTGTTGTAACTCTGGCAAACAATGTTGGATCTGCCCCAAATTTCACGTTTTATTAGAGTCCTGACCTGAAGACATCTTCATGACAATATTCAGTTACAGTTATAGCGCCACCTGCGGGACACAGGAAATGACATGTTTTACACTCTGATTAACTCCACATAGAGATTTAACCAGATCAACATCATATGTTATCAGTCTAATCTTAAGACCTTAGCGATGATAAATATCAAAGAACTTGAGTTTTCGCTGAAGGGCGTGTCCGTGGCGGACTGACAAAGTCTGACATTGTATGCCTGAGTCTGATGTAACTTCACATGTGTGATAAGAGTCCTGGCCTAAAGACATCTATATGGCAATATTCCGTTAGTCATAGCGCCACCTGCTGGCAACAGGAAATGGCATGCTTTACACTGTAATTCACTACCAGAAACACATTTCAATATGCCATGAAGTACTAAACATGCTAGAAACACGTTAAATCATGCAACACTTGGCTAAGTGCTAATGTATGCGATTAACGCCATGAAACAGGAAGTTGTTGTAACTCAGGCATGCAATGTTCGATCTGCTCCAAACTTCACATGTTTGATAATAATTCTGGCCTGAACACATCTATATTGCAATATTCGGTTACGGTCAAAGCGCCACCTGTTGGCAGCAGGAAGTGTGGCACTTTCAAATGACTTTGCCATAATTCTCCTGTATTTACATGCTTACATGCATGTCGCCCACTATTCACTGTTTTCCTAAGGCCAACGGGTGGCGATTAGCCCGGGTGCGAGGGCCCTTTCATCGCTGCTTGCAGCTTTAATTATTATTATTAGGGCCCGAGCACCGATGGTGTGAGGACCCTATTGGANAGCGCCACCTGTTGGCCGCAGGAAGTGTGGCGTTTCGAAAGGACTTTGGCATATTTCTCCTGTATTCACTTGCTTACATGCATGTCGCTTGCTGCTCGCTGTTTTCCTGAGGCCAACGGGTGGCGGTCAGCCCGGTGCGAGGGCCCTTTCATCGCTGCTTGCAGCTTTAATTATTATTATTATTATTATTTTCCGAAAATAATCAAATTTTTGAGGGCCTAAACATGCTCGAAAACTCATGAAACTTTGCACACGTGTCAGAACTGGGAAAATGTACATCTGATATAGGTTTCAGAATTGGGTGGGGCAAAATGGCTCGATAGCGCCACCAATAAAACTTCAAATGTGTGTGCCTCCGGAGCGTACGTGTATGAAATTTGGTACGTACCAGGGCTACATACCAATGTCTGTTTTTGCTCTATTTTGTGAAAACAGTTTCAAACAAAGATACACCAGAACTATTGCGCATCTCCAAGCAATGGTGATTCCTGAATGAATAAATACATTTATTTTCATATTTACACTTTACATAAACTTTTATACTTTTAAATACTTACATATTTCAAAATGAAAAAAATTATATTTAAACTTATGTTCTACAACATTATTTACCAATGAGCTGCATTAAGCAGTCTATGTAAATGTGTATAAATAATGCCATATCAGATGGAGCTTCTGTGCCACTTCTGCAGTGCAATGATGGATTTTTTTTTTTTTGATGATTTATTTTGATAGGTAACAGTCTGATTGGGGCTTTTTGTTCGAACCGAATTTATTGTTTAACATTTAAAAACAAATTTTCTATTTTAATTTAAGAAATTGACGAAATATGATGCATACATTTAATACGATTTAAAAAAAAGCTCTTATAATGGTAAAATTGCCTGTGGAAATTAATTTAAAGGGGAAAATATCGCCCTGTAATGGGAAGTTAATGTCTGTTATTGATCAGAAAGTGCTCCTAAATTTTTGACTGTTCCTAAAGAAAAATATTAGCGTAGAGGCCTGTATACATGTAATGTCTCATTACCTGCAAAAAAGTATCTTGGAGTGAAGTCCTAAACGCAACAGGAAGTCAGCCATTTTTTGTATTTCCTCTGCAATTTTTGTGCAGTTTTTGCCATTTTCAGGCCTCATACTTTAACGAACTCCTCCTACAGTTTTAATCTGATCATCTTCAAATTTGGTTTGTGCAATTGTAAGGCCTTTGCGATGCTAAATTGTGAAGATATTGAGTTTTCGTTGAAGATGTTTTTCATCCCTGGTGGCCTGACAAAATTCGATGTTTCGCCATGAAACAGTAAGTTGCTGTAACTAAGGCAAACAATGCCTGATCTGCCCCAAACTTCACACGCTTAATAAGAGTCCTGTTCTGAACACATGTCCATGCCCATATTCAGTTATAGTCATTGCGCCACCTGCTGGCAACAGGAAGTGACATGTTTAACACTGTTATGGACTCCTAACAGCATATTAAAATGTGCCAGCAAGTGATAAACAGGCTAGCAACATGCTAGAAAACTTTTTACCAAAACACTTATCTAAGTACTAAAGCATGCTATTAATTCAATGAAACAGGAAGTTGTTGTAACTCAGGCATACAATGTCCGATCTGCCCCAAACTTAACATGTTTGATAATAGTCCTAGCCCAGGGGTAGGCAAGTTCGGTCCTAGAGAGCCGCTGTCCTGCAGAGTTTAGCTCCAACCCTGAAAAAAAACCTTCAGCTGCCTATAGCCTTAGTAATACTGAAGAGCTTGATTAGCTTGTTCAGGTGTGTTTGATTAAGGTTGGAGCTAAACTCAGCAGGACAGCGGCTCTCTAGGACCGAACTTGCCTACCCCTGTCCTAGCCTGAAGACATGCCAATATTCAGTTAAAGTCAATGCACCACCTGCTGGCAGCAGGAACTGTGGTGCATCAAAATGACTTTTCCATATTTCTCCTCTATTTATTTATATTGCCCACTGTTCACAGTTTTCCTAAGGCCACCGGGTGCGAGGGCCCGGGTGCAAGGGCCCTTTCATCGCTGCTTGCAGCTTTAATTTTGTTTTAATTGTTGATAAAAGTAACTGCTGCAGTTAGATCTTGCCTCAACTACTCTTCCTTTCTGCAGCCAACTGTGACATTGATATTGGGAAATGTGGCCCAGAACAGGTTTGAGTTGTAGTACTAGTAGTCATCTAGTAGTTTTAGGCCAGGAGTCATGTTTGTATAAACCTTGGTTTGTCATCCATTTCATGAAATTATGTCAGTTTCTCAACATCCATAATCATCATCACAACAATCCTGGAATATGATTAAGAAAAAACACTAAGACCTCTTATGTTCTAAGAGAGCCTGCATTTATTTTGTCGCTTTTAGGGCAAATCTATTTTTAGGACACACATATGCATTTCCCAAAGCATAGTACAGTCTCTCATGCATGATGGGTAATTATCTAGGGGCAAAAATGTAGACCTTGACATCTCACTCAGATCCAAAGAGACCTTAGTAGTGATCTCCATGTTTTGAAAAAAAAGGAAATTACTAACATACTCTAAAGGTTGAATTGAGACATATCTATCTATTAAATTATTTATGCCTGTATGTTATTATGAATTTGATGGAGTCTTTGGTTATAGTCTAATATAACAGCTGGCATGTGCTTTTTGTATATCACACACAAGGGCTTGATCTTTTATTTTAAACTTGCCAGCCATGAAGATTATGATTCGGTTGTTGGCACCTTTTATAATATATATATACTAAACCACAGTGCTAATGTGGGTGACATGAGTTCATATTCTGTTTGTGACACTAGTCTTTTCCATTGCCGATGCTCCCACCAGCCATTGCCTCTTCTAATTTTCCTACTGTCTTTTCANCTCTCTCTCTCTCTGTGTGTGTGTGTGTGTGTGTGTATATATATATATATATATATATATATATTTTAGTAAATGTGGCCAAAAAAATTAAGTGGCTTTCTCCACCTCTCCTGTCTCCTTATTCATATTGCCTGGTCTTTTTACTCCATGTTGATTATCTGAGCCAACTTGAAATACAGGATTTTTTGCTAAAGAAGCAAAATTTATGATTTCATAATTGTGAAATTTTATTGGTAATGATGATTTGAAATTGACCATTGATTCATCATCTTGACCATTTACTATTCATGGCCATTGACTGAAAAACTTTGTTTCCCCTTGAAATACACCGCATTACGGAGGTCAAATGAGAGTCCATAACTGGAAAACCTTGCCAAAAATATACAATGACATACAACGCATTTTCATACCATTTCATGTTATCACTATTCTTACTTCTACAGAGCAGTCATGTTCTTATATCCACTGACCTCAATCTGTAGTAAGGTCATCTTATGTTGAAAATGTGTTCAGATATTTCCCTGTGTCAGTGAGTAGATCCGGGGGTCAAACAGGCACATTTAGGAATGTTATTGTGAAAAGTTCTTGTCTCAAAGATTCTTGAGAGAGTGTTGAAGAGAAACATTAAAGCTCATTTACAGAGATTCTTCTCATGTGCAGTTCAACTCAAGATATCTGTGGTAGCTTTGAGATATACCTCCAGCTACATGACAGCCATTGCAGCATTTGCATCCAGATTTTAAATCTTCACTATGATTCAAGTGTGTCTCAGACAGAACTGCCCTCAAAGCATTGGTTTTGTTTGTGGTTGAGATCTAACCTTATCAGACATATGCACTGCATTTCTACTAAAGATAATAACACTGTAAGAACCTTTCTGTTGCAATGTGGAATAAATATGCAGCTGTTGTTTTAAATCAGTAATAATAATCCCACTCTTTGTCTCCAATAACTGAATAACATAAGCCAAAGCCTTCGTACTATATCTAAAGTGACTTGCAAAAATATAGTTCTATACTATAGATAGAAACTAGTTTTGCATAATAATCATGATCATGACGCATTGAGGATCATTACCGGATGTGCATTATTTTTCAATAATTATATTTTTGTCAGTTATTTCTTTCTTCTAGTTTATTATTTATTACCAACCCAATCTCATGAGAAAACTGAACTATTTTACCAATTGTTGATTCCCCCCCCATACAAAATTATGATTCCAGGGGCCAGGTTATGGATTAATAAAGACTTATGGCTCTTTGCACAATATTATAATATGACCTCAAAACACTTTACCGTAGTGCATTATTTGTAAACGAATACATTTTGGAGTTTGCATCACATAACCAGCTCCATATGTTTAACTGTTCTGACATACTAAGTTTGCTTGGTAGTTCAGCTGGTACTGATTTCTACTTGCGATGTGGAGAGCTCGGGTACAAGTCCCGTGAAACATTAGTTAAGACAGAAGAACTCAAAGACTTCAAGAAACAAGCTAAAATGGCATGGTTCTTTCAGCAATTGCATTTTTATATAACTTTTGCTTTCGTTAACACTATCGGGTAGGTTTAAGGTTTAGTGTAGGCAGGGCCACATTAAGACCTCACTGGGCCCCATATATATATATATATATGAAGACCTCAGATGCAAAAGCCTCTAACTGCCGTCTAAAATTTTCTTCTAAAATGAGCATTTTTATCAAGCTCGTATTTTTAGGTTCAGTAATTTCACTTTAATGGCAATTAATAGGTCCTTTTCATTGCCATTAAAATGAAATAACTGAACATAAACATACAAGCTTGATAAAAATGCTCATTTTATAAGAAAATGTCAGATGGCACTTAGCGGCTTTTGCATCTGAAGTCTTTATATATATATATATATATATATACAGGTGCTGGTCATATAATTAGAATATCATCAAAAAGTTGATTTCACTAATTCCATTCAAAAACTGAAACTTGTATATTATATTCATTCATTACACACAGACTGATATATTTCAAATGTTTATTTCTTTTAATTTTGATGATTATAACTGACAACTAAGGAAAATCCCAAATTCAGTATCTCAGAAAATTAGAATATTGTGAAAAGGTTCAATATTGAAGACACCTGGTGCCACACTCTAATCAGCTAATTAACTCAAAACACCTGCAAAGGCCTTTAAATGGTCTCTCAGTCTAGTTCTGTAGGCTACACAATCATGGGGAAGACTGCTGACTTGACAGTTGTCCAAAAGACGACCATTGACACCTTGCACAAGGAGGGCAAGACACAAAAGGTCATTGCAAAAGAGGCTGGCTGTTCCCAGAGCTCTGTGTGCGAACACATTAATAGAGAGGCGAAGGGAAGGAAAAGATGTGGTAGAAAAAAGTGTACAAGCAATAGGGATAACCGCACCCTGGAGAGGATTGTGAAACAAAACCCATTCAAAAATGTGGGGGAGATTCACAAAGAGTGGACTGCAGCTGGAGTCAGTGCTTCAAGAACCACTACGCACAGACGTATGCAAGACATGGGTTTCAGCAGTCACATTCCTTGTGTCAAGCCACTCTTGAACAACAGACAGCGTCAGAAGCGGCTAAAAAACAAAAAAGACTGGACTGCTGCTGAGTGGTCCAAAGTTATGTTCTCTGATGAAAGTACATTTTGCATTTCCTTTGGAAATCAGGGTCCCAGAGTCTGGAGGAAGAGAGGAGAAGCACACAATCCACGTTGCTTGAGGTCCAGTGTAAAGTTTCCACAGTCAGTGATGGTTTGGGGTGCCATGTCATCTGCTGGTGTTGGTCGACTCTGTTTTCTGAGGTCCAAGGTCAACGCAACCGTATACCAGGAAGTTTTAGAGCACTTCATGCTTCCTGCTGCTGACCAACTTTATGGAGATGCAGATTTCATTTTCCAACAGGACTTGGCACCTGCACACAGTGCCAAAGCTACCAGTACCTGGTTTAAGGACCATGGTATCCCTGTCCTTAATTGGCCAGCAAACTCGCCTGACCTTAACCCCATAGAAAATCTATGGGGTATTGTGAAGAGGAAGATGCGATATGCCAAACCCAACAATGCTGAAGGCCACTATCAGAGCAACCTGGGTTCTCATAACACCTGAGCAGTGCCACAGACTGATCGACTCCATGCCACGCCGCATTGCTGCAATAATTCAGGCAAAAGGAGCCCCAACTAAGTATTGAGTGCTGTACATGCTCATACTTTTCATGTTCATACTTTTCAGTTGGCCAAGATTTCTAAAAATCCTTTCTTTGTATTGGTCTTAAAGGTGCCATCGAACGTTTTTTTTACAAGATGTAATATAAGTCTAAGGTGTCCCCTGAATGTGTCCGTGAAGTTTCTGCTCAAAATACCCCATAGATGTTTTTTAATTAATTTTTTTAACTGCCTATTTTGGGGCATCATTAGAAATGCACCGATTCAGGCTGCGGCCCCTTTAATATAATGCATATAATGCATACATCAGATCATGTGAGTATAGTATTTATTTGGATGTTTACATTTGATTCTGAATGAGTTTGATGGTGCTCCGTGGCTAAAGCTAACATTACACACTGTTGGAGAGATTTATAAAGAATGAAGTTTAAAAATGAAAATAGCGACGGCTCTTGTCTCCGTGAATACAGCAAGAAACGATGGTAACTTTAACCACATTTAACAGTACATTAGCAACATGCTAACGAAACATTTAGAAAGACAATTTACAAATATCACTAAAAATATCATGATATCATGGATCATGTCAGTTATTATTGCTCCATCTGCCATTTTTCACTATTGTCCTTGCTTGCTTACCTAGTCTGATGATTCAGCTGTGCACATCCAGACGTTAATACTGGCTGCCCTTGTGTAATGCCTTGAACATGAGCTGGCATATGCAAATATTGGGGGCATACATATTAATGATCCCGACTGTTACGTAACAGTTGGTGTTATGTTGAGATTCGCCTGTTCTTCTGAGGTCTTTTAAACAAATGAGATTTACATAAGAAGGAAGAAACAATGGTGTTTGAGACTCACTGTATGTCATTTCCATATACTGAACTCTTGTTATTCAACTATGCCAAGGTAAATTCAATTTTCCATTCGATGGCACCTTTAAGTAATATTCAAATTTTCTGAGATACTGAATTTGGGAATTTCCTTAGTTGTCAGTTATAATCATCAAAATTAAAATAAATAAACATTTGAAATATATCAGTCTGTGTGTAATGAATGAATATAATATACAAGTTTCACTTTTTGAATGGAATTAGTGAAATAAATCAACTTTTTGATGATATTCTAATTATATGACCAGCACCTGTGTGTGTGTGTGTGTGTGTGTGTGTGTGTGTAT